>AZYM01000113.1:0-159333 GCA_000611715.1 Scolecobasidium constrictum UM 578
ACCACAGATCAGCATCTCGCCTTTGAGTATATTATGGGGAAGTTGTTTGAGGCGCTCAAGGCGGGCGGGAAGCTGAAGAGTCAGGATGGGCGGCTGGGGCTTGTGGACGGGCCGGAGAAGACGGAGGGAATACTCGCGGGGTTGCTGGTGGGCGATGATGGGTTTAGGAAGCCGGATGCTGGCGGCGGGGGAACGGTATCGCTCCATTTCAGGAAGAAGAAGGCACCACAGGTCAATGAGGATGGGAGCGTACCTTTGAATCTGGGCAAGCGGAAGAGTATCGAGGTGGAGGCGGCGCCCGTGCAGCCTGTGCAGCCTACCGGCGTAGGCTTTGTGGATTTCAGCGACGATCTGGACGAGCTTGTCACGGGAGATGACGACGATTTGATCGATGAGGATGAGCTGCTCACGGCGGACGATCTCGCCAATCCTATTATACAGCGTATGTTCTCTCCCTTCCTTTCATTCCTTCCGCGCAGAACACTGACCATGGATACAGCACCCGAGTGTCGCCCCAAAGCCGGCAAGCGAAGACGCGCATGCAAAGACTGCACCTGCGGCCTGAAAGAAAAGATAGAAGCCGAGGATGCGGAGAAGCGCTCGGCAGCGGACAAGGCGCTCAACACAATGAAGCTGGGCGCAGATGAGATGGCAGAGGTCGACTTTACTGTGCAGGGTAAGGTGGGCAGCTGTGGCAATTGCGCATTGGGCGACGCGTTCAGGTGTGATGGGTGCCCATATATTGGGTTACCTGCTTTCAAGCCGGGAGAGGAGGTGAGGCTGCTTAACGATGAGGTGCAGTTGTGAGAGATCCTTCTTGTTCCGGAAATTGTTTGGCAGTAGATTGGAAGTCCGCGCGAGCGACTGGGTGTAAATGTCATTGGGAAGGCGTAGATGTGCATTTGGGCTGGCGTCTGACCGGTGTACCATAGACTTGTTCATATCCCAAATGCTTCAGGCACCTAAGTTGTGTGATAAGTCGATGCGTCTATTTCTTCACAAAGCTCTCTACTGAGCATTGTTTAGTCTAATGCGTATCTACAGCAAGATGTATCATTCAATTTCGTGCCAAATTCGTGGGTATCTCATCGTGCAGCATGGTCAGCATTATCATCACCGTCACCTTCGTCATCGGACGACACCAAGCCATCCAGTTCCTCCACCCCAGCCCTGCCACTTTCCTCGTCCCTCTGACTGACCGGCGCATACGTCGTAGATGCAGATCCACCCACTCTCTCATCCGCTGACGCAGCCGCCATGTCCTTCTGCACAGCGACATAAATCGCACTCCCCAAGATCAGACTACTCCCTACAATACTCAACCACCCGGGCGTCGTCCCAAAAATCAACTTGTCAAAACCCAACGCGAACAGCATCTGCGTGTACACCATATTCGTCGCCCTGCTGCTCTTCTCATACTGCAACCCGCTCGCGAGGAGGAACTGCATGATGAACCCGCAGGTGCCCAGGAAGAAAAGGTAGCTCCATTCTTTTGCGTTGGCGGGAAGCAGAAAACCGACGCCAGGCAAAGCGAACATCATGACGATCGAGACGATTGTGCACCACGTCGCGAAGTAGTTCACGCTTATGAGGGCGTGCGCGCGCTTGCCGATCCAGCGTAGGGTCGTGAAGGCGCTGGCGGCGCCGAGGACGCCGAGCATGGCTACTGCGACGCCTTTGGCGCGCTGCTCGGCTGTCACGTGGGAGAAGTCGTAGGCGGAGTGGGTTGTGGGGACTGTGCCGTTTATTGGTGCGGCGACATCGCTATCACCGCTTGCGTCTATGGACTCGCCGTGGCCCGTGAAGAGGGAGGTGGGACGCGCGATTAGCACAACGCCGAAGAGGGAGACGTAAGCGGCGATTTGCTCCATGCGAGTGAATGGCTCCTTCAGAATATATGAGCAAGCCCAGCAGGCGATGCTGGGCGCAAGGAAAGTGATGACGGTCGCGTCGGCGAGGGGTAGGTACAGGAGGGAATAGTACATGCCGAAGACGCCGAAGAAACCTCCGAGGCCGCGGGCAACGAGGAGGGGTCGCACTTCGCGTGATCCGAGAGGGAAGTCCGGGATCGACTTGTGCCACATGTAGAGGGAGGCGAGGATGACGGTTATACCCATGCGGGCGAAGAGGATTTGGAAGGGGTGCAAGCCTTTTCCGTTGTTGCCCTCGAGCTCGAGAATCCTATTTGAGCACACGTCAGATATCTACTTGACACCAGATGAGAAGCATAGAAACTCACCTCGTCGTCACGTTCATGAGCACGCCGAAGATCTGCGCCAGAAGCACAAATGCCAATCCCTTATTCCGTAGCCAGAACTCGCCAAACCACTCCTCATATTTCGTCCTTTGCCGTGGCGGTCCTGGGGACGCACTCGCTATCCTCCGCAGAGGCTGCAGCGCAATCGAGCCTCGACCAGGTCGCAGCAACCCATTCTCGCCCACTGAGATCTCACTTAGTGTGTCTGGCGAGGGGATTCGCTGGATGTGGGCGCCATAGTTCCATGCCGGGTGCAGATGTTGCTGGTGGACGTCCTCTTTCTTTGCCTTGCCGCCAGAGGTCTCGAAGACCTCGGCTCTGCTATCGTTGCCCTTGGTGTCTGCTGTCTCTGCGGACGCTATCGCCGCGTTATCGATGTGGGTATCATGCTGTTTATCGGAGGCCGCGGATGAAGGAGGACTCATATCGGGCTATGCATAGTACACTGCTCTTCTCACGACTCTCACAGGAGCAACGGAAGACAAGAGATAAAAATACGAGAGAAGACGTGTTGAGGTTAGGAGAATAGCAAGCGTCTACACGCAGCGAAAAGTCATGATGAATATGCAACCCAGCCGCCCACGCGACCCACTTGCTCCAGCGCAGCGCAAAGCACCGAGGGAAGGTTCTTACATCAGAGTTTTTGGGGATGGCGGGATGGGATGGGTAGGCGCCGAGAGGCTCCGCCCCCGGATGGCGCTACGAAGGGCGAGGTTAATGATTCAGTGGTTTCCGCTGGTGCCGATGTCGGGAGGCGTCCATGGATGGGATGGAGACGTCGCGTGAACCCAACAGATCGATTGAGTTGCATCTTGCGCGTCGATGATTGCTTTTCCTCCATCAGAAGTGCTTGATGATTGAGGTGCTTCTGTGCCATCTGATCGCCCCTTGCAAGACGTTCCCGTGAGGACCAAGCGGGCCTCATCGATAAAACAGAGCACGCAATTAGCATATCGTTAGCATATCAATGTGATGCCTGAGAGAGCAGTCAGGAACATAGAAGAGCATGGAACAGAGGGCATCTTGGACGCGTCCGTATCCCACCGGTCAGTCAATGGGTGCCCCTCGAACCAGGACATCGGACTCTCCTAGCAAAGCCAGTTGTTGCGCCTCTTTGCATCTCATCCTCGTAGCTTGTTGGATGTTTTCTCGCAGACGAAGTATTGGTCTGGCTCGGTCAAACCCCAAACGATGCGTCCTTTATGTTACCATGAGAGCTTAAGCGCCTCCAGTCCCTATTGCACTTAAGGCGTCGTTCTGATAGAGCTTTAATCTTGACGATGAACACACGATAACTTTTTCCTGGACTCTGATAAGCGTCACAAAGTCTGCCCCTCCAACCGTCATTACGCTGATCCGCGGTGTCGATGGCCGTCGACGTCACCGAGGAGTATCTAGAGTTTGCGATTTGGAGGTAGCAGCAGCATTCAGTCGACCTTCGTGCCGATGGTTTCGATATGGCTGGATCTTGGCCACAGGACTGTCATGGCCACGATGAGGTGCCCGCAGGAGACTTCGGCAATTCGGACAGCCTTGTCCTCCGGCCTAAATACAAGACAGCATCATTTTCTTGCACGGGACTGTACCGTGGCTAACGATAGGAGTCGGTGAAGCCAACGGCCCTGGGTCTGCTGGACGAGATCTTAATATTGTGACAATTTGATTATTCTTGTGACTTGACAATGGCGTTGCCAGCTTTACCCGACTGGTGTGTAACGCTAAGGCGTCAAGACATTCAGTCACCATTTTACGACCCTCTTTTCTTCGCTTTATAAACCCCAAGCAGGAACCTTCTTTTCTTCTTTCACAACAAAAAGCGCACATTGTCTTACTGCGCTCGTGGACAACTTTCATTGGGACTTCGCGGCTAGAGCACGTGTATGTCCCTCAGGTGAGCTCATTTTCTTGTCAATACTGCTAAGTGCGATCATGCTAACGTATCAGCTCAAGGTCGCCCTCAGCAACCCGTGCTTTGGTTCGTCCGCCTCGCTTGCTCGATCCACTTGAACGTCTTTCCGCTTTCCAGCTGGCGCTGTCCGCACCGCCTCATCTTCACCATGGCGGCGGTCAAGCTTACCGGGCCGGTCGAGAGCACACAAGCTATGCTCGGCCTGCATGACAAGAAGGGTGTCAAGCCTGATCACGAAGATGTGGTCATCATAAGCATCGATCTCGAGTTTCGCGCTCTTGGCGGCGGGTTCCCGGTCCTCGAAGTTGGTGTCGCTACTTTCGACACACGAGATGTCTACGCCCTTGATCCGACCACGAATGACGACTTCGCATACATCAAGCACATTACGGCAAAACACTTTCGCTTCATCGAATCAGGCCACATCCAGAACACAGCGCGATGGCTCGCCGCCTGCTACAACAACCCAGACGGCTTCCTGTATGGCCACACCGAATGGATCTCGCGCGATCAACTCGAGTTCGTCCTCCTGTCACTTCTTCGCATTTCTGATACGCGCAATCCCGGCACCTTCCGAAAAGTGCAAATGATCACGCACGGCGGCCGAACTGATCTCAAGCTGGTCGGCTCATTCGCGAAGCCACCCTTCGACTTGGAAGCCAATATCACCATGACCATCGAGGAGCTACAGAGCACGTCAAAGTACGCAATGACCTCTATATGGGATGCGTGCAATGGTCAGCAACCCGCCATCGAGAAGATTCTTCGCAGGGCTGGCCTTGAGCAATTGGGTCTGCACAACGCTGGCAATGATGCCGTTGCCCAACTTGCTGCTGATGTCAAGATCGCTCTGAAGGAGTATCGCGAGCGCCCCGAGCACAGTGCAGAGGACACAGAAGACGAGGAGTGCGATGTGGAGAGTCAGCTCGATGAAGAGCAAGGTGGGGACAATGAAGAGCAAGTCACCTTCCAAGCAGGTCTGTACGACGTTCTTGCCGATTTGGAGGAGCATGAAGAGGACCAGGAAGTGACCGCCGGCGAAGTCATCGACTACTACGACGTGGACTACTATCACGAGTACGATCCGCCACCAGAGGACTTCGAACCGACCGGTACTCTGCTATCACGACTCAGCCAACACTTGAAAGCCCAGCAACCACAAGTGATCATTGGTACACTCTCGCACTGCACTAGATGCGGCTCGGACGAGCATCCCATCGATCAGTGCAACACCCCTACTAGATTCATCGAGTGCAAGCGCTGCCTCAAGCGAGGTCAACACATCACCCTGCACTGTCCCTCCAATCGCGGCAAGGGTGCCAACGATGAGTTCCTCGAAGCACGTCGTCGATCGAATTATGACTACTATTGGAAGGTAGATCATCGTCGAGGCGTGTCGCACAGACCATACGTGCCACTTGCGGCGACGAACTTGACTGAAGCAGACAACATATTCGACGGCGAGGGATCTCGGGCTGCCGTTAAGAAGTTCGAGGCCCAGCTGGCTTTTCAGAAGTCGATGCGCGACACTAAGGCATTTCCTGCCCTGACACCTGCACCAGCTCCTGTCTTCGTCAGCAGAACGAGCTCGCCTACCTCTAGCACTAGTACATCCACTTCGCGAGGCAACTCACCAACTTCTGAGAGCTCAGGGTCAAATGCTTCACAGCAGACCGTTGTCAGCGTCGAGTCGAGCGCATCTATGTGGGCCAAAGTGAAGATTCAGAACCACAAGCCATTCTGATCATTACTGATCACGACAAAAGGAAGGAGATTACGAGGACAACTGTGTTAGGCGAGGATATCTTGCTTGCGAAAGGGACAAAAGAAGACGATCATCATAATTTGAAGTAGGACATGCTCTTGCGAAGGGAGCATCATCACGAGGAAAGTCACGTGGGCAGGTGCATCTATGACTTTCTGATTTATGCAAGTACTCCGCAACACGATCACATTCGTGCTATAGAAGATAGTATACTTGGTCATAGAGCTTACTCGCTCAGAAACACTTTGCATGCTTATCAGAATCAGACCAAAGATTGGTAGTTGTGCTCGGAAATTATGTCACGTGGCAGCTTGGCCTTGCAATCTCCTCCTTCTCGTCTCGCTCTTCGCTCCTTCCTCAACATCTACTAGCATGCCAAACTTCGAGATATTGCATCGCTGACCATAGACCCTCTCCATAACCTGATATCGGTCAAGTCGATGCTATCTCCGCCTCATTTGATGATGGCATGGCATGAAACACAGCCACCGCCTCATCGCTTCTATAGGCGCTGTGCCTCCGCAGCCACCTTAGTGGACGCGAAGTGAAGAGTCAAGTTTATCCTCGAGACCACAACATCATTTTCACGCGTAGACATGCATTTCCACCCATCATGTTCGAATATTTCCCTTTGGCGGTCTTCGCCGCGCTGGCTTACGGACTTATCTACCATCCTGAGAAGGCCCACAACGCCGTCAGTGCCGGTGCCGTAGCGCCTCTTGTCGGCGTCGCAATCCAATACCGCCGCTATGAGAAGGTCATCACTCGCTTCGCGTACATCGGGCTGCTGATCTATTGGTATGTATACATCTCTGGCGCGCGATTGCATGAGCACCATATCTTCTCCACTCTCCTCATGGAGCTTGCGCGCTTTCCGCAGGCGAAGTATGGAGAACGTGACATGATGGGAAAACACTGGAGTACCAATGTTGCAGAAGAGCTCTCGATGACTGCGCTCAATGCTATGTTTGAGCCATATGCCAGCACACACTTCTGGAAGTTGACGATCCTCAACTGCTTCCTGGTTTTCTTCGTCTTCGGCCACCATCTCTTCCAGTTGTGGATGCAAAAGGCTGTAGCGAAGCTGGCAAGATGGAATCGCAATGCATGGCGTTGGCGAGAGCTACTCATTGAAGCTTCCATCCAGTCATTGCTCCGCAAGCTCGATCATGCCTGGTCCAGAGCGCTCCTTCGATTGTGGTGGTCAGGCTGGTATTGGTTACATGGCTATCTCAATGAGCGTCGGACCTCGACACTAGCCCAGCAGCTCTTCATTATCAGACTTGTTATTCGTTCAGAAGCTGCAAAGAGTCTGTTCAGCTACGGGGTCAGATACATTTTTCTCTGGTCGATGTACATTCGAGACCTTGCTCAGTTCGCGGATCCGGATCCTCCGGAGTACAAGTACAAGCCACTGAAGAAACCTGATCACATTCGACTGTTGCTCCTGCATCCTAGATTCGGGTTTCGCCCAGTCAGCTGCAGTCTGATCCAAGGCCCTGGCATGAGCATCTTGTTTTATGAGGCCATCTCTTATACCTGGGGGAGCATGAAGCCGACGGAGGAGATCATGGTGGACGGCTGCAAGCTCGAAGTCACAAAGAGCGTCTACGAGGTGCTAGCCAGTTATAGTTCTCTGTTTCTGCCAAAACTTCTCTGGATTGACGCTGTATGTATCGACCAGAACAACTTGGAAGAGAAGGCTTTACAAGTACCACTGATGCAGAGGATCTATCGAAGCGCAGACATCACGAGTGTGTTTCTTGGTCAAGCCCCGCTTCCAGACACACCCAAGCATGAACACGAGCTACTCCTCCCTTATAGATACGATAGTCTATTGCGATCACACGCCGAGTTCTGCCAAAGTGCGCACGCGGTGTTCGATCTGTTCAGAGAGTTCCATGTGCTCCAGGAACAGCTTCGAGGGGATGGCACCACGATCTACGAGATGCACGAAATGGTTCGACCGTCCAAGTACAAACCTCGAGTGTGGATGGCACTGCAACGTCTGCTACAGCATCCTTGGTTTCAACGCGTCTGGATAGTGCAGGAAGTGGCGCTTTCTAGTCACGTGCAAGTGAGCTACGGCGGAGATGTGATCGACTGGGAGACCATGGGCGAAGCTGTCCAAAAGCTTCAGCGCTCTCGCAATTTTCGTCTATGGTTGGAGTGGGAGCATGGTATCCAGCTGCGACACATCCAATACACGAATATGTACAACATCCTCCGGATTGACGGTATGCGCGAGAAACTGCATCCACGGGAGAAGTACGGTTGGGCTCAGTACCCCAAAATGGCAGATGTTTTGCGCGAAGGCTTCTTCTTTCGCGCTACAAACCCCCGAGATCAGGTCTATGGACTTATTGCGCTGTGTGAGTCGCCAGGGCAGCTTCAGGTGGACTACAAAATGTCTATCGAGGACACATACGTCGACGCAGCAATTGAACTGCTCAACATCGGTTCCGTACGGACAGTCCTTCATGCCGCAGGTTTGGGCAACAGACGACAGCACAATCGTGCCCTGCCGACATGGGTACCCGATTGGAGGGAGGCCCCGAGCTACGACATGATCAACACGCACTACAAGCCGTTGTACGCTACCTCCACAGAGGAGTACATGAGCCCCAAGAAAACTTCCTTTGAGGTGATCAATCGAACATCACTGCGCATTTCTGCCGCATTTGTCGACACGATCATCGAACTTGGCCCTGTCATTTTTGCAACGGCATCGGCAGAAAGCGGCGGCACGATGGAAGAAATGCATCGCTTAGCAAAGTATTGGCAAGAAACAGCCGCAATGATTGGCGCATCCAAATTGTTACCTGAAAACTATGCTCACGATGCACCAAGCCAGACAGTCCAAGAAGCATTTGGGCGCACCATGCTCTGCGACAAGAAGCACATAGGCCTGTGGTCGAACATCGACAAATTCTTACCTAAGCTCGCTGCTTGGGAGCAGAACTTATTGTGGCTGTCAAAGTGCCCAGCTAGTCCAAACACCGCAGAGAGGAAGCAGATCTACAGCTGCTTGCTTGAGATGGACGAGGCCACGGAGCAAGTGGAGTCATGTTGCGGTGGGCGGCGGCTATTCATCACGCAGAAGGGATACATGGGACTTTGTCCTCCATACACTGACAAGGGTGATCTTGTGCACTCGGTACCAAAGCTTGATGTTGCTCTGATCCTTCGAAGAACGACTTCTGGTCCACTGCGGGATGGAGACGACTTCGATCCCAGCAACCAGTACTACTTTGTAGGCGAGGGCTACTGCCACGGAGTCTCAAACAGGATCGAAGACAGCATCGATGGAGCGCGAGAGATATGCATTCTCTGAATGGAATCTGTGACTACCACGATAGCCATTGTGAAGGGTGACTTGATCTTGCAAGGAGCGGCTGTTCGAGGCATATGACTACATGACTCACCTTACACCAGGACCCTCCATTATAAAAAGCACCTTGCCTCCTTCCTACACCAAGACGTCTTCCTCTCACTTTCCGTCCCAGCAGCAAGCGTACACTCCTCAACCATGCCACAGCTCGCGAATCTCCACCTTCCACGTCTGGCGGCGACAGATGTCGCAACGCTGGTCGAAGCAACACCGTTCGAGTACAGAAAGGGCGTACTTCAACAAAAGGGCAAGAAACGAATTGCCGCTCCCACGAACGCCTTCCCCTTCCTCCGTCTCCCACCGGAACTCCGCATCCTCGTCTACGAAGCCTACGCGCGCCTCACCGAGGATCAGCGTCCCTCCTGCATCCTCATCAAAACGACGCGCAACCCACTCCCCCACTTCACGGCTCCATCGAAGATCAGTCCAAAGCAGCTGCCATGTCACCCGCTATCCTTAGCGAGCAAACAACTCCGCAACGAATACGCTGCCGCGTACGCAAGCGCACTCGCTAGTATCCCGCACAGTCTGGCGATTATCAGTATCGGGCACGATCCCCAGCCCGAAGAAACCAGTTTCGCAAACCTAGGACTTACCTACCAGAAGCTGGGCAAATCACTGAAAGTCGACGAGGTAGAAGTGTACCTGCACCTCGCTTCCGACTTCGAGGAGCCCCTCGCGCATGAGGACTGCAGCGGCAATTCCAGCCTCGTGATCCAATTCAACGTCGCAAGTGCCATCTTGGCCCTACTCACCGGTGTGCGGAAGGTCCATTTACACCTCTGGACGCAGGACGAGTGGCGCGGATCCGAGATGTTCGCGTGGTGCCGCTGGTGGAGGGAGCAGATGCCATTTGAGGCACGGGAAGTGGCGAGGCCTACGCAAGGCTACGCAACGTGGAGCCACCACGGACCGTGCAGGTACAGCTACTTGCTTGAGGATCAGGCGCTCAGTGGCAAGCCGTGCGGGCTGCTTGAGTTCGTGGTCGACAACACGTCGAAGCAGCAGCGGAAGAAGGCAACGAAGAAGCTGAGGAAAGCAGGGGCGAAGAAGTTATGAGGTAGTATCGTAAACTTCTGAGTGGAAATCTAGCTTTCTATGGCCATACCAACGAGAAGCAGACTCAGTGAACGTGCTATATCATGAGCAACGAACCATCGTCTCGTGACAGATAACTTGATACGCCGGGCCTACTCAAGGACCATCAGCGTCAACATAGATTGCTACATCACAAGACACATGATGAAGATACACGAACGCGTAACTCGCTTGCACATGAAACATCATAGCAGAGCTCACGCAGTAATCATAGCGCTCCCCACCAACCCATCCGCATAGCCACCCACCGGCGCTCCACCCCTCTCCCTAGCCTCCTCCTCCAGCTCCCTGAGCACCTCATCAAGCATACTCTCGATCTCGCTCTCCCTAACGCCAATCGCGCCCCTTATAAGGCGTTTGTACCCCTCGACCCTCTCGCCCATCCCCGCATTTCCCATCGCGCTCACGATCGTCTTGACCAGCTGTCGCCGATCCGCCTGCGCCGTGGCCAGTCGACTCGCCAGTTCACTTGGGCTCGAGGGGAGCGAGGAGGAAGAGGAGCCGTTCATGGTCGTCGCGGAGGAGGAAGGTGGCGGTGCCATGGCAATGAGCTCGCGGAGTTGGGAGGCGTGTTCCATCTCTAGATGCGCCTCAGCTTCCCGCTCCAGACCCGCTAGTTCAGCGTCCAGACGCTCGTCCTCGTCCACCTGGCTATTGAGCTCATCCTCGAGGGGCTGCAGGTCCTCGAGTTGCTTGCGGAGGTAATCCAGCTCGCCTGTGCGCTTGCGCAGGACGCGCTCAATCTCAACGCGCTCTTCGACTTTGGACTCGTATTCCGTCTCGAAGGCTTTGGCGAGGAGGCCGAGTTTCTCGGTGAAGGTGGGGACGAGGCGCG
Organism: Scolecobasidium constrictum UM 578; assembly: GCA_000611715.1. NCBI lineage: Eukaryota > Fungi > Ascomycota > Dothideomycetes > Venturiales > Sympoventuriaceae > Scolecobasidium > Scolecobasidium constrictum. The sequence goes on from AZYM01000113.1 coordinate 11,256, forward strand.
TGGTTATCGAGTTGGCGGTTGCGCTACGGTATTGCGGTTCTCTGTAGGAGCTGCTTGACGCCATGACGGAGTCGTGCTGGTGCAGCATCACGCGGTCGACGTCGCCGTTCATGCCTCTGCCGTTGGGTGCGAAGGGTGATGATGACAGCTCGCGTCCGCCAGACTTGGTCATGTGCTGTCTCCGGCGTGCGTTCAGATCGCGGATGAGATCATCTGCCGTTTCGCCTGCTGCATTTGGTTTGTCGACTTGTACATTCCTGCCCAGTAAGCTGCGGACACATTTTCGTGCCCCGTTTCGCGCAGCGATCATCACGCATGTGTCTCCATTTTGATCTTGTATATTGAGTAACCGCGTGATCTCATCGGGGATCCACGTTTCAGAGAGGATGTTGATGATGGTGTCGATGTAGTACCTCGCAGACTTGTATTTGTTCTTGGAGGACGTGGTTGCAGCAATGTGATGGAAGACGGTGGAGCCGAACCAGTCCGTGCGATTGACTGTTGCGGCCAGTGTCCGCGCAAGCTGCGGCATGGTCTGCTTGTCGAAGTTGTTGGTGAACATGACTGCGCGCATGAGGGGCGTTTCGAGGTTATTGCTTAAGCAATCGATGCGCGCGTTCCTCCTGATCAGGTCTCGGACCACATCGATATCGCCCATCGCTGCCGCCCAATGCATCGCGCTGTGCCCTTTTTCGTCGATTGGCCGATCCAGATTAATCCCCTGTGGTGGTTCTGGCGCAGCCGGGAAGCTATCTTCCGACTCCAGGAGCATGAAGTAGTCGAGCAGAGAGTCTGCCCAAATCTGATGTTGTTGGTCCTGGTACGACATCTGATCCGGTCTTCGTTTTCGCTTGCGTGAGCCTGGATACTGCGAGTACGGGTCGTCTATGTCCATCATGCTCTCGGACGCGATCGTCATGTTGTCGGGCGTGCCCTCATGGTGGTAGCCCACGCTCGCCATCTCATCCTGCTCGTACTGTGATATCGACTGGGAGTGCGCATGCGAGTGTTGTACAGGATGCGCTGTACAGTCCGTTAGCATAGCGCTTTATCATGCGCAAGCTGGCTGCCGCTCACCATTCACGGGCACCCTTCTCTGATTATTGTTCTGCCTCGGCTGTCGTGGTCTGTTCGACGCAGCGGTAGCATGCTTCGGCGCAGGCGGAGGACTCCTATCGCCCGGCACATAGTCAAAAATCGGCAGAAGCTTGTCGAGAACACCATTTCGTTCGGCAAGAGCGCGGCCATCTGGTAGCGGGATCCAAGTGCCTAAGGGGAAATCGTGTCTTAGCCCCCTCTGTCGCTATCACACCACAAACACCTCCAGAGACGTACCCTGATACTTGCCATATCCGCCCTGCACCTTCTCATGCACGCCCTTCTGCACCTCCCTCTCCAATATCCTCGTCCTCGTCGGCTTGTCGTATGCGGCAGCCTTCAAGATATGCGTTGCATTTATCCAGTCATCTGCAAAGAAAAGGGCTGCATCAGCACACCATCCCTTGAGTATGCCATCGCGATACTGCGACAGCGCAAATAGGGCACAACTCACCGGCTCGGCGTCGCATAATGTGCGAGCCCGGCCCAACATTGTACTCATACACGGGAACATTGCTGTAGCACGCGCCGTAGATCTTGGGATTCGACATGGCGCGCAGTCCGTCGGTGCGGTGGGGAGATAGGAATATGCGTGTTGCTACCCTACGAGGTGGTCATCCAGGAAAAAGTGCGCGTGCGGTGTTCGCGGTAGCAAATGCGATGCGAATGTGGTTGGATGATGAAGACGCGAGACGCGTAGAACCGATTGTGCGCTAGCCGAGAGGGGACACTTGAGTGGTCCACTTTGACGCCTGAGAAGTGAGGCAGGATTCAGGCCTGAGTCCATGTCTTGGCGGCATCGTTAGCAATGTCCGAGCTGTTACTGGGGAGCGAGCAACTGGAGCCCATTGAAGTCACAGTCCGCACACAATGGCCATCGTAGACAAGGCGAAGGAGCTGGTCGGCCTCGGCGATGGCTCTCCTTCGGGGCGTAAGTCGCTATCTTTGCGCGTGCAACGCAAAGTAGAGCTAACATCTCGCAGCCGCGACAGCACAACAGATGTCCGACGCAAAGCTCCCTCTTGCCTACCGCGACAGCTGCGCCCACCTCCTCATACCGCTGAACCGATGCCGATACGAAACATACTACCTACCGTGGAAGTGCGAGGTACGCTTTACTTACGAGAGCGTCGGCACACAAAGAGGCATGCTAACAGGAGGACCGCGGAACAGGACGAGAGACATTCGTACGAGAAGTGCCAATACGTCGAGTTCAAGAAGAGAGTCGCCAAGATGGAGGAGCTGAAGGCTGCGAGACCGGGCGAGAGGATTGGCAATTGAGCGGGTTGCCTTTCCATGGGCTAACGGCGGCACGTCAACAACTGAGACCGGCACACGCACCACTTGCTCACGATATCTGTATATACTTCAAGGACGGGCAAGGCAATCAATCTCCAAGATCAGCACAGGCAACTTATCTCATGTAAAGAGCCTTCTCCAGACCGACTGACCGCCTGACACAGCTAGCTACCTCAACAGCTTCGAAACTTGTAATTAATCTCAGTGTAACAGGATCATTGCGTATTCAGACCGGCGTGGATCTTTCCGCCTCACAGCCTGTATGGGGCAGGTACGAAGACGTCAAGTGGAAAAGGAAACTACGACCAGTCGGCCGCGACTTATGGCAGGAACATTCCTTGCGATTCCTAGCCCAACTTGTGCTGCCACTCAATGGCACCATCATATCTTCAAAGAATAACTAATATCTACAAGAACAGAAGTGCGGCAAATGCGCGCAGCGTCACCAAAGACAATCCCATCACTTGCGCCGGGGCCTGCAGGCCTTGCCAGACGCAGCAGCAAGAGCACTAGTGCTCGAAGCCACAGACCGGACGGAAGGCAAGAGCGTGGACGCAGCCGAAGCCACGGCTCGAACGTGCGTGGAGAGCGTAGAGGCCGCGGGCACGACTGGATGCGCCAAGCTAGCAGGGACCGAAGCAAACAGTGCAGGCTTGCTAGATGGCAGCTCCACACCGACCGGATCAGCGATGGCGGACGGCGCAGCAGATGCAGCCGCCCTCGCTGACAGCGAGCTTGGTGCTTGCGACGCAGGAGGAGCGACACTGCTGGCAGACGGCTTAGGAGTGTTGTCCCCACCACCAACAAAGATATCTTTCTGCGCACCAGGGAAGAAGCCGCACTCGGAATTATACCCCGGACTCCTCGCCTCTCGCGGCACAGGCACATTGTCCCCCTCAGCCTGGTTGAAGACGATCATCTGCTTGGCGCCCTTGACACACTTGGCCGGCTCGTCCTTGCAGTATGCGGCTGGGACGGCGGGGGCGAGGGCATGTGTCGCCGTTGCGCCGGTGACGGTGCACTTGAAGCCTTGCATGTACATGTTTGGCTCGCCGCAACCGCGCGGGACCCACAACCAGGCGCATGTACACCCCTCGGGCGGGCAAGCCGGTAGATCGGGGACTTGGTAGGTGGTGAGGCGCTTCCACGGCGTGCTGTACCCGTTCATCAGCTACCATCACAACTTCCAGAGAATGGAAAAGAAAGGATAAACTCACTGCTCAGCCACACTAAACACCGTCAGGTCCTCCATGCTAATCTTCCCCAGATCACTTTGGTACGCAATCGCAAAAGCCGTCCCAGTAGCACTCGTCTCATTCTGCACATGCAACGCCCCATCCTCCTTAATACACCCCTCCCCTTCCCCCTCAATCCACCCATTCCAATCCCCAGGATGCTTCCCCCCATCCGGCCAATCGCTCACCATGCGCCCCTCGTAACTCAACGTGGTAAACGCGCGGTTATGCGCCAGCTCGACGGTGAAGGAGCCGTTGGCGGGGAGTTCGAGGAATTCGCCTGCGGGTGGGGGGAAGGCGTCGCAGGAGCGGTCGTGCTGGAACCACCAGTCCTTTTTGGAAAGTTGGTAGAGGGGGTTGACGACTGTGTTTGTGTTTTGGTTGATCTCGCCCGCCACGTTGCCATTGCGGCAGTACATTCCTGGGGCGAAGGCGCCGGTGTGGGCGTAGGTGGGTGCCGCCAGGGCTACGACGGTGATGGTGAGGGTTGATGCTCGCATCTTGGTCGATTGGTAGTAGTCAAAATCTTTGAATGAGTGAATGAATGGAAAGAGCAAGAATATGCTCTTGGGAAACGAACGACTGAAAAGGCAAGAGAACGCGAATGATAGGAAAAAGAGCAGTAGAGAGAGCACCTAATGATCTAATTATTCATATCTGAGCCGAAGAGACAAACTGAAGCCATGTAGGTATTTCCTTGAGACACGGTCGTCTCGAGGAGGATGAAGCACTCAAGCTTCTTCATTGCCTGCATTGGGAAGAGCTTGTGGTGCGGGCGGGTTGTGAAACCAGCCTGTGATTTCCACCACCACAGATTTTCGAATGTCTTCTGTGCCGTCCCGCGAACCTTTGCATTCACACCCAGGATCCGGATGCAGGATCCTCTTCTCGATAATACTCATGTACAAGATTCAGCGTGATCAATCTTTTGCGAAGCAAGTGGTCATCATGCTGTGTGCGGTTCCCGCAGAGCAGATGAATCGACTGAGATGATATCGTGAGAGTGTCGCCTTGGTCAAGATCGCGACGACTTGTCTAGCGATATGTCGAACGGATTTCGTGTCGTCGCACAAGGCTGGACCGTCATGTAGAATTGCTGAGATGAAAGGTAGGTGCTGCTAAAAGGAGGTGAGAATGCGGGGAGGACGAAACAACGCCAAGGGCTGAAGGCGTCGGTCCGAACGTCATGATCCTCTTGCACTACTACATACAGTACACGTGCGTTTGATTCGAATCTCATAGCTTATTAAATCTAAGTTCCGGATTGTGCTCACGTATTTTGACTGGGAGCGCAGCATGAGCATGGACGATGCTTTGGAGGTGCTCACATCGCCGTTTCTCCGCCTCCCTTTGGAGTTAAGGCTTCTCATTTATCACCAATATGCTTTGGATTCCCGACAGAAACCAGTCCATCGCGTGACGGTTCCTGACTCCTCGGAGCAATGGTGGCCAAAGCATGCTGAGTACGAGAAAGCATGGACACCGCAGCAGAGTCACTTCTTCGGCATGATGGCATCGGGTCCGTCATCACCGCCGCCGATCGCGATGGTCAGCAGACAAGTGTATCGAGAGTACATGGACGAGATTGAGACAGTGCCTGGACATCTATATGTGATCACGATGGGGCCGATGCCTTCCATGGCCGTTGCACTCTTGAAGGGCGCAAAGATCGAAGCAAGTCTCGTAGAATTCATCCTCGATGCCGATCCGGAGAGACATGGGCGCAACGACAACGACCTGGCTTACAAGTCCTACGCTCAAAGAATCGCTGAGGGTAAAGCGATGTGCAGTCGTATGCTGGAATGTGCGAATCGCATTCTGGAGTCATTCTCAAGTATAACAGAGTTGCGCATTCGCATGATCTGCCCAGCAGACGTGGACAGGGAGATCCGTTCTTTGGCGCAGGAGTTCTTGAGTGTCAGGCTCCTTGAGAGGTTCAGAAGCTATTGGTCCAATGATGTGGCATGGATGAGTGATGGGAGTTGCAAGCGCATGGTGCTCATCTTCTCTATCAAACGGTACGCATGACAGAATGAAATTTATTCCACAACCATGATTTCAGACTCAACGTGTGGAAGAGCTGGCTGCTGAGACTCCAAGCGAAGTTGAATCCACCAGGAGATTGTGCTTGCTAGGATGATCCAACCATATGCTCATGTGCGGATGCTTTACGGCTTGACCCCAGATTCTGCTGATCTGCAAACAAGCGAGGACTGTCCTGCCTTGGTTAAGACCTAGCATTTCGATGCAACTAGTGTGATCGTTTGACGTTCTGGACCACCTCTATGCCGTCCGCCAATAAATGACTCCAGCCGCAAGGCTAAGATGGGAATCTTTGTACCTCCGTCCTCAGCAGACAGCGTCTTACAAAGTATCCAAAGTTGTAGCCGATGGGTGTCACAAGCCCGTAGAATCAATGCCACAACTTACACCCGCTGATACTGAGTTTCTATCCTGTGAGAGCTGACAGCTTGGCGTAAGACTGCTGATGATTAAGTGCAGGGTGTTAAAGTGGTGGATTAATTCAAGATTTCAGCCCCCAGCCATTACCTCATTAAGTTCGATATAAGACTAGCGCGTCCCTATTGCGACAACCATCTTTCTCAACCTTTTACTCTGAGCTTCTTCTCTTCAATAAAGAATACCTTGATGGTTCTCAGATTGCTCTGGAGAAGAGGCTTCTGAACGTGCTGTGGCGCGATGCAGAGTGTGCTCCGAACACTGGAGCATGATCTTTTAACAAGAACGCATTAGCATTATTGGTATTTCTCTAGACACGATTTCTGCTAACAACAATCGTCTAGATATACTTTGTCGCTATCTAAATGCACCGTCATTCTCCAGGCCGTAACAAAACTCGCTGAATATCCAGACCTCAATCGTGCGTCCATCACGCAAACCAGGCCATCAACGCAGCCAATCCAAGCACGGGGTGTATTGATCCAGAATTCATCCTCCCCTCCGCATTACTCTGCGACGTCGTCGCAGCTGCCGGAGCCTCACCATCTGTCGTCGGCGTACCCGATGCAGACACACTTTCCTCGCCAGTCGCTGGCTTCGGTCTTCGAATCGTCACTGCCGGCGCGACTTTAGCTGCCTCAATCGCATCAGGAAGACCGTAGATATTGATACCACCAGCTTGGAACCTGTTCTGATAGTGGTAGCCGGTGCCGAAAAGGATGAAGCCTCCGGCGACCGCGATGCCACCACGTTGGATCGAAGTCTGAGGGAATTCGAAGAGTGTGGCGCCTGTATCTTTCGACAGCGCGATGACAGCACCTGCGACTTGCCGGCTTGTATCATCGTTGTCCACTGTTCGCGAACCGGATCGACCGACGAACATAATATCATTCACGATCGATGGCGGAGTGTATGCAAGCTGCAAGTCCGGCACAGGCACCTGCCATTGCAATCCACCAGTCTTCAGATTCGTGGAGCCCCATGCACTGTTATTGATCGGCGCTCCACCGCTTGTCAATGTCAAGTTACGCGCGCCGTAGTTGATGATCGTGTAGAATATGGCCTTGTCATCGGACGCCATTCCCCACGACATGGCACCAGGTCCTCCTTCCAAGCCTTCCTGTGGAGCCGTAAGGATCTTCCATTGCAACGTGCCAGTTGCCGCATCAAAGCTGTACATCTGCCCACTCTTTTGCCCAATAACGACCGAATCTTTCCCAGTTGTGCCATCACCGTATGCCGCAGGAACGAATGTAGGAGCCATGCCGAAATCTGTGTCTGGGCCGGGGCGTTCTGGACAAAGCGGGGAGACACTCTCGGGCGCTCCAGCAAAACCGCAGACCATCACCCAGGCGTCAAGAGGCGAGACTGTCTGTTTCCAGTTGACTTTGCCATTCTTCATGTCGATTGCGACAACGGATTCTTGCCATACCTAGAGACGAATTAGTGTCATATAGTGGGCTTGTAGCATGGCACATACGTTATCTGGCAAGCAGTCTGCTGTCGCGTTCAAGCAGCGAATGTACTCCTCCGGATACGTGTATACGTTTCCAGTCGAGAAGAAGACCTGATTGCGCTGCGGGTCGATCGCCGGCTGCGAACCCCAGGAGCCCACGCCAGACCACCCTGCATTTTCAGGCAAAGTCAGATGTCGCCACCGACGAGTGAATTTGTTGTCCGTGTCATTGAAGCTGAATGAGTTGAAGGAGCCAATGAAGTCACAGCATGGATACTCAGGGTCGACTGTGGCAGACGACTCCAGCGATGAGACGCCGATGTAGATGTTTCCATCGTACAAGGTGGGACTCATTGTCAGGATAGCCAGCGGATGGTCGTCCACACGAACCTTTCCTAGCATTTCGCCAGTGGTCAAGTTCAGCGCAACCAGCATGGCGTGTGCTTGTGTTCCGAAGTACAGGATACCACGGTCGAGATCGATTTGAGGACTCGTGCGCGAGATTGGCAGCGCATTGTCGGCCACGAATCCAGTGAAAGGCGCCTCCTTGACTACCACCTCCGTCACGTTGAACTCCCACACGTACTTGCAAGTACCCATATTGAGCGCGTAAAAGGAGCCATTGCTGGTCGGGTAGTACACCGTACTGTTTATTACTACAGGTGTCGCACTGACACCGAGAGGATAATCGATCTTGCAATGCTGCTTCAGGTCAGGCAGTGTTGTCGAATTGATCTCCCTGCTCGATGACCATCGGTTGTTGTAGACATTGGCGCCCCAACCGGTCCAGTCGGAGAACCGCCCGGGTGGTGTTTTAGGAGCATTCTGCGCCGCGGTCGGTCGCAATTGAAGAAGGAGAAGAAGCAGCGAGCACACAAGGTACTCAAACCGCGAAGGGGTGGACATGGTCCAATTAGAAATGTTTATATACCCAAGAAAGGACGGTCTGACACGATGAATAATCGATCTCCTATAGCGATATCATGCTTCGAGGATCCTAGGATGCGCGTAAGCAGCCACGAGGAATGCTGGAAAGGACTCGGATGTCGAGAGAAATGGAGTCAGAGATGGCAGGATAGCGAGCGACGAGGTAGCATGCGTAGATACAGCAGGGCAACAGCAATCAAAAGCTGCGATCGAGTAATAATAATTGCTAGAGAGGGATCAACCCTATCGCACGCGATTCCATCCAAGTTTTCCGGAGCGGAATGCGCTCCTGGGAGATTGGCTAACACGCTGCGACTAGGCGGATTACAGCATGGTATCCGCAATGCCGTAGCTGCAAAGGGCTTGAGTGGACGCAGGGCGGCGCAGATAACGGAGCCTGATGCAGGAACCATCTTCGCTAGTGGCTGGGGCTCTTCGTCAAAATGCGCAACGGCGTGGAGCTACGTCGCCTGTCAATAATGCTTTGCGCCGTGCCCTCCACAATCTTAACAAAATTGCGGGACGTTTGAAGGGTTTTCCTTGTGCGTGATGTCACATCTGTTTCGAAATGCGCACCCGCAGACGTGTCTACGGGTTGTGAATTCATTGAGATTATTTTCGAGTGAAGAGACATTAATCGGGAGATCTGCTCGATGGCTTATCGCGAGAAGATCGAAATGAGCATGAGCAAGAGCACACCCTGGCCGTGGCGCTTCGAGTCCTCCCACGCCTGACGGAAGCCCCCCGATAGTCGCGTGACTCGAGTATGCCGACACTTCAACACCGTCGAGTACTCCATATTGGGACTAAAATACTTGAACAATGCGCATCAACTTTTCACCTCTTCTTTATGAATCCGATCGGTGCTGAAATTGCTGATGTGCTCGACAACCCGAGCAGAGGCCTGCTGAAGGACTCTTCGGAAGCACAATGCCGTGCATCGTCACACAGTGGAGAGAACAAACACCGCTTTGAAGTCTTGCTTTTGATATTGCAGGTACGGCATGGCACGCTGGGCATAGCTTGTATACTGTGCCGAGTCCTTACCCCAGCCTGAGGAATTGTTGTGCTCGCTTCAAGGTGGGCAGCCAGCGTGCAACTCATTCCGAAAATAGAATAGCAGTTCGAGCAGGCCGCCGAAGTCTTAAGTGACTGATGTCCTTAATTGTGTTGGAGCTAGGGCATACTCAAAATTGTCGCACATCTCTACGAGAAGCTCTTGTGGTCACCGCTGGACTCCATTGCGTGACCCGAAGCGACCTAGTACGATTCAGATGGCGCGGATGTCTTCCTGTCCAGGCTGCACCACCCCCTGTAGAACTACGCACACTGTTGTCAAGTCAAATATTGGAGGTAGCGGTGGATCGATCAGACTAAAAGGCAAGCATTTTGCAATGCTAGTGGACGGTATGTTGAACGTGAAGATGAGTTGATTGATCTCTACGGGATCGCGTTACCATAAACTGCTCTTGCAGTGAGCACTCGCGTGAAGGTTCGCGGTCTCGATAATATATCGACATCCAACGCCTACAATGCACCCGGATCTCGATTCCGAAACTCCAATACCAATGCTGCCTGCCCATTTCATTGGATTTCCTAGTAGCTACAAGCCTCGATCGCATGAGCATCGAATGCTTCACGAAGGATGATGTCGTGCTCTACGACATCCGACCCATACCTCGCCCATTGTTGGTGTTGCCCAGATTCAGTCCGTTTAGACCAGCGACGTAGTTCATGACAGAACAGTCATCGCACTTGACCAGGGCTTGTAGTGCTTTCACTTGCTGTCTGAGCAGGTTTCGCTCTTGCTCAAGTTGTCGCTTCTCCTTCTCGATCTTCTTGATGTGCGCCACCGCACTGGCCAGGATGATGCTCTTCGATGGCTTTGGCGCGGCAGCTAAATCTTCGATGTCGCCTTTGCCATGCATACATTGTGCATTTTTCGATTGCTGAAAGGCTGGAATTGAGTTTTTGAGTGCCTCGAGGTGCGTGTTGATTGATTCGCGATACTTCTTTTCGATCTCATTGTGTGGTTGTCTTCTGCTAGTCTTTGCCGGCGCGGCCTTTGTTGACGGTGCAGGTATCGGGTCTGGTGACGAGGACGATTCTGATGATGTTCTCTTGCCTGGCCGCTTCTTGGAGCGAGTCACAGTCGTTGGCTCTGCGACTTCTTCTTGTTCTTCCTCCTTGATGGTCTTCAATTCGGCGGGCGAGGCGCTCAGTAGAGAGCCGGTCATGTCTAACGGATCAGGAATGGCGGTCGTGCTGGGAGTGTCGAGGAAACCTGCACCGTCATTGGCCTTTGCAAAGCTATCTAGCCACTGGTCCATTGATTGATCGTCGAAAACGTTTGATGCACATCCGCCCTCGCAAGAGGATGGATTTGGGTGAGGGCCAGGCTTGCCGTAAGCTGGACATAGCGGACTTGTCCAACATGCCGATTTTGAGTCTGCGTCGCCAGGTCTTGATCGCTTAGTTTCTGGTGTTGGTTCCCAGCCATCGACATTGATATGATCATGTCTTGGTGATTGGCTGCTGGGCGTCGGATCTGATGTGGAGGCGTTGGTGCTTTGCCTTTCCAGAGTTGACATCAATGGACTTTCGCTGAAAAGACTTTGTAGGCCTAATGAGTCGTTTACTGAGTAGTCCGAGACTTGGAAACAATCGTCAATGGGCGAGTAAAGGATGCTGTCGACAGGTGGAAAGGCTGGATCCAGTCTCGATGAAGGATTGGGTGATTGCCTCATCATGCTCATGGGCATGCTCGTAGTAACAAAATCGTAGAGTGAGTTATCGATTGGTGCTGAATGTGGCGGTTGTTGATTTGGGTGGCCATAGAATGACGACGTATCTTCGAAGAACGCTTCCATCTCGTTTAATGGTGATATGCTGGCGTGGGTTGGAGTTCGTCGAGCAAGGGAGTAGTATCTGGTGGTTCGAGAATGACGAGAACATAAGGAGAGCAGAAGGCTGCTCCTACATTTACGTTGGGAGCAAAAAGGGATCTAGACATCGCGATCCTGCAGTGAACCGGCTGCTCCATGTTGAGAGTCCCAGGCATGGGCTGACTGCACAGTCTGATCATGCCATGCTACTGTAAACGGTTTAGTGCATACCAGGAAACGGCTTAGTCGTGCGCAGGGAGACGGAATCGGCCGCCGGAGGAGCCTTCTAGATGGTCGAATTTGGTAGCCAAGCCAACTTGGCTCCGGGGAGCTGCCTCGGGTCCGACTGGAACCAAAGTTGGATATTTGCGGACGGTCCCCACAATTACGGTCACAGAATTGCTTCGGCCTGAGTAGCCTTTTGATAGCCTGCGACGTAAAAAGGCGATGTTCAGAGCATTAGTGGTAACGATGTCCACGGAAGTTTGTCACAAATGCTGAATATATTGGAGCCGTCTCCGTAAAGGACATACTGTCTAGGTATCGAGTCTATCGTACGGTGTACAGTGTTTGGACGACCATTTACAAGTGTTTATGTGCTCGCATGCTATACAATGTCTCTGAAGATATCAACCCAGATTTATGCGCAGACGCTAATGAACAGAGCAACGACAGCCGATCCAAAGACACCGCCTGCAATGCCGAATGTTGATGCTGAGTTGGCCTCTGCTTCCTGTGGAGAAGCAGTGGACGAAGAGGTTGCTGCTGACACAACAGTCAAGCCATCAATCGTGCTTGTGACAAAGCTACCGGTTGAGGTACCATTGGCAGTAGCGGTAGCCAATGGCTTGATAGGAACGCCGGAGCCGGTCGTGATGCTGATGTTTGCGCTGGACTTGGTGGCCAGGTCTGCTGCGGCTTCCTCTGGTGAAACGATACCACCTAGCTCGCCTCCTTTGATCTTGATGCTCTCGTAGGATCCGGTGTTGTCTCCGTATGTGTAGGACTCTGCAGGGCTGTAGTTGATGATGTTGATGCTCTCAACGTACATGGAGAATGGACCATCGGCGTAGTTGGTTGAACCTGGCTTGCCGCCCATAGCCCACTCAACGGTGCCCTCGGCGTTCTTGTCTGCATCTCCTCCGGCCCAAACACCGACCTTCAGCTTCATTGGCGTCTGTGGGAAACGAGAGCCACCCTTGGCATCCTCATACAGCAGTGTGCGCACTGGGACGCCATCCACAAGCCATGTCAATGCTGCCGAGGTCCAGTTCACGCCGTATGTATGGGCGTTACCCTGGTTGTTGGCGGTTGGAATGTAGACCATGCGGTCAAACGAGCTCGTGTCGCCCTTGCCGAAGTAGTTGGACTGGACTCGGTAATCCTCACCACCAATGAACTCCTGTTATGCACGTCAGTAAGGCAGTTCCTTATACAGTTGAATCAGAAAAAGGCGGTCATACCCAGTCGACCTCGTCGAGCGCATCACTCTCCATGACGATGCTAGAAACAATACCGGCGCCAGGAGCGGCCTTCATCTTGACCTCAACCAGACCGAAGAAGAAGTACGACTCGCTCTCGACTGCAGGGCAGTCACCAGACTCTTCGACGATGAGAGCAACTCCGCCGTCATCGTATTGCTGCTTGCCCTTGCACTGAGACTGCTTGAATCCGTCCGGCGGTGTACCACCTGAACCAAACTGTGCCTGGAGCTTGGCGTCCTTTTGGGCTGCGTTCACTGGGCAGGAAGGTAGATCATCTTTACACTTCGAGAAAGTCTGAGCGAGTGTGGTTGGAGCAAGTGTTGCCAAAGCCAAGACCGCGATCTCGACTGGGAGGAACTTCATGATGAGAGACTAGGTAGCGACCGTGTTTGTGAATGCGATGCTTGGTGTCCGAGTTCGAGAAGAAATCAGATAAATCGGCTGGACGAAAGCGGTTGTGTTAATAGGAAAGGTGCAACAAAGAGATAGCGTGCGTTGAAACAGCTCAAGCGAATGTGGGAAGTAAGAAACAGCAGAGCACAAAGCGCAGAATGAGGTTACGAGAGGAACAGGAGACGGGGTAGTATATGATGAAATGACCTTTTGAATCCTTCTGGGGGCGCAGTCTTGGTGACAATGTCGCTTCTCGACCTGAATCCATGCCGATACCATGTTGGCAATCGTCAGGGGAAAGAGATCATGATCTGGGCGAATGCTACGCAAGACCTCGTAAAGACCCAATTTTGTTGTTCCCAAAATGCAACGACTCCTGCTTCTTCGATCCATATCTTTACTAGTTAGCCGTGAACGCGTCGCACAGCCAGAGACAACCGGCGGCGACGAATCAAAAGGTCTGCATAGCAGACAAAGGCGTTTCAGCAAAGCGATCCTTATCGACCCTGCTCAAGATTCTATTTTCAGATAACCGGAGATGCGTGCACGGTCCCAGGGGCAAGTGACAAGAACTTTTCGATGAAGCGCGTGCCATTCGCCAGCCAATAGTTTTCGCGGCTGTGCCTTTGGAGCGCAACTTCGGACTCTCGGGGTTATGCGATGACTTCTATCCCTATCGGAAGATTTCCTACGAGAATAGAAGGTTCCAAAGAGTGCTTTCGTCATCTTCGGGGGATCTCGAAATGCAACAGAGGCAACGGCGGTGGCTGATCGCAAACGCTCAACCGGGCGAGATGGCGATTTTCAGCGGCTCGCTCAGTGAGGTGGGTCTCGGCTGTGCAACACTCCAGCAGCTTCTATGAGTTCTTGCCGACCAAAAAGAACTCTGAATCATCGAATAGACGACAAAAAGAAGTGCCCTCATGTTTCGACAACAGTGCTGAAGTTGAAAGATGCTTTTCAGTCTATGACGAGGAGGCTACGGCAGTCCAACGGCGTGGTTGTTCGACGCTTGTGGCGGCGGGAGAGGCCTAGCGCATCACGGACAATTCCGTGACCCTTTCTCTTCTTCGCATCTGCCACCGCTCGTCTTTCCACTGGTTGACAACTTTTAGGCGGTGATTCTTCATGATAGCAATGAACGATTCTATGCAGTGTTGACATTGGGCTCATTTTGACTGCTTTCGACTGCTCGACGGCTCGAACAGCTACCCACTTACAGACAACGTATTGCAATTTCTGTTTCTATCTCAGGAACGCCCCGTTCGTCTTCGCAACCATTTCATCATAATAGCTTTGGAACGCCAACCAACCTTTGGCCGGTAGTCCGACTTGCTGATAAGTGAATTCGGCCTCTTGCTCCCCGATCACCTTCGGCTTGTGCCCACTCCCTGCGGCTGCGGCGTCAACTAGTAGTTGAGCTTGACATGTCCTGTCCAAACTCATGAACCAAAATGCAGCCTCGTCGACACTTTGGCCAACAGTAAGCAGCCCGTGGTTCTGGAGGATGACAGCCTTGCCACTTCCCAATGCCTCAGCAATCCTTTGGCCTTCTTCGCAGTCCAGCACGGAGCCCCCAAACTGCGTGTATACGCCATGAGACTTGTAGAAGCGCAAGGAGTCCTGAGTAATCATGTCGAGATGTCGACCGAACGTCGAGAAAGCCTTGCCGGCTACACTATGTGCATGACATGCTGCAGTCACATCCGGACGAGCTTTATGGACTTCCGAATGGATCGCGAACGCAGCAGCATTAATGGGCTGGTTTCCTTCCACAATATCACCATGCTCATTTGCAAGGATCAGATCTGACACGCAAATCTGTGAGAAGTGCATCGATAGCGGATTGAGCCCTGGCAATGTCAGCCATCATGGACAACATATTATGTGCTTCCAACGAGCAGCATACAGAAGTGGTCAGTCACAATAGGATCCCTGACGCCTTGCATATCTATCAGCACATATCGTACAAGCAACGATCTAGAGCTCACTGATATGTCCAGCTACTCCTTCGTCATAACCTCTCTCTGCAAAGACTCTGAACGCCGCCGCTAAATGTTGCTTGCGATACAGCCTTTCATCTTCAAGTCGCTCGAACTTAGGATACGTCCGGATGTTCAATCGCTGACCAGAGGTAGTCTTTCCTAGTGCTCCCAAAACAACATTGTCGCCTTCTTCATGTGCTAAAGCAGCTGCAGTAGGAGGTTGCCACAGGGGTCGCGTCTGGTGGAAATGCCTTGGTGTGACCAAGGTTTTCGGAGACATTGCAGTCTTCCGCAGCCGGGGTATGGGTCGGAGGCACGAGAGTCGATCCATTTTGACAGTGAGGCCCAAATGATCCGGATGAGATGTTCGATCTGGATTTATGGTTCATGCAGGGCGGATGTAGTGCTTCGGTTACTAGTCGCTAAGCTTTGCGGGGTTTGAGCTTGGGGTCAACAGGTGCATGATCTTAAGCACTTGATCTGCAATTTTAAGAACATCGATTTTTTCAAGACTCAAATAATATGCAGTTCAGAGCTAAGTGTACAATTTTCGTGTCGTGGCCCATATGAGCTCATGCCGAGACTTCTCCATACGGAACAGCTTTGGCTGTTAGGTCTGCGAACCCATAGTCCTTGCCATCCTTATTATTCTGCATTTTCGTCATCCACGTCTCGAAGTCCTGCATGTACGCATCCACGTTCTCTTGCTTGCTCATGTCGATTGGACGGTGGTCCTTGCCAACTTGTCTGATCTGTGAGCCCGCAACTATACTTGTGAATCCAAAGTCCGTCATATCGAGCTTGGGCTCGATCGCGCCGGTGATCTTTCCAGCAAGGATGTCTTTCGGCAGCTGAAATTCTTGACAAACAGCGCGTCCAATGCCCACGCCATCACACACATCGAGCGCGTTCACCATTGCCCCCATTGTCTTCAGGCCGCCAGTGATATAGCTCTTCGTCCTAGTCAGAGCGGGCGTTATCTTCTCTGCGAACTCGAGGAAGAAAGCTTCGCGTGCTTTCGTCGATTCACGTTCATGGTGCATCACGAGCTTCTCGTATGTACCGCCCGAGAGCTCCACAAAATCGAATCTGTGCTCCTCGAGAAGGGCAACTAGTTCTCGAGCTTCCTCCGGTTGGAACCCTCCCTCTTGGAACTCGACACTGTTCAATTTGATGTTGAGGATGAATGACGGCTTCACCCTTCGCTGAATAGCCTGAGCTATGTCAAGAATCAACCGCGCACGGTTGCGAAGAGGTCCGCCGTATTTGTCCGTCCGCTGGTTCGTTGTAGATGAGAGGAACTGTTCACGCGGTCAACATGTATACATGTCAAAGTATAGTTTAAGGAGGCTGCTTACCTGAGCCAACAGATAGCCATGAGCAGCATGCAAGTTTATTCCATCGAATCCAGCCTTTTCCAGATACTCAGCAGCGTGTGCGAAACCTTCGATCACCTCTGCAATGTCCTGCTCGGAAGCAGAGCGAGGCTTTGCAAAAGTCATGCCGCCCATGTTGCTTGTCAACTGTATGTCGCTCGCGCTGATCGGGTGCTTCTGGATCAAATCGGACACTTGCCTGCCCGGATGAGAGACTTGCGCGATAACCAGGGCACCCTCTTTCTTCGCCTCCGCCGCCAGGTCTCGAAACCTTTCGAATCTCTCACCCTCGAAGGGGCAGTCCGAGGCAATGATCGGATTACCCGACGCTTCCAGGTGCTCGTAATTTATCATTACGTTGCCTGTGACAATGACACCGTAACTGCCTTCACCCTGGGGGCCATATCAGCAGTCAATTCTCGGGGTGAAGGGCATGGCGCTTACCCAGCGCTTGTAAACATTGATGAGCTCCCGAGAGGGTATACCTCGAGCTTTTGGATCCGTGGGTGACCATGATGATAGCCTCTCAGTCATCGCACCTTTAAGAAAACGATTCTGAGCTGTGCGGCCGGAGAAATCAAAAGTCAGAGGCTCTGCTAGCCTGGACACATCACCGCTGTCTGAGATATATCGAGATGACATTGTGTATGTGAGATGACTTTTTCGTTGCTGAGTTTATCTTCGTGGTATCGCGGGAAATGGATGCTGGATGCGATTTAGTCTGCTAGAAGCACTCATGTCGATGGCAGCGCATTTATAGAGCTTCATATTGCTTCCTGAGTCCGTCATTCTGCCCTGAGGAGATATCTCAATCTGCGATAGCTCTCTGAATTCCTGACAAATCGTTACGGACTAACGACTTGATGTTTCCTACTTCGACACCGTATTGCGCATTGCTTGACGCATCTCAAGGGTGCTTAAACACGACGGACCTTGAGTCTCCCTGAAGACAGGAGCCATTGACGAATCAGTGTTCTAGAAACCAGCTCGCAGACTGCCCATCCTCATGAACAAGCGCTGGTCGCGGTTACGGCATCCATTGTGAGGCCGGGTCCGCGCAGGCAGTCGCCGGTTCTAGGACGAGACGTGCCTATCTCCGTGTCTTCATAATGAGTCAACGCGAAGGTATCGCGTCTCCACGTGAGACTGGACCCAAGGTGGTCAATTATGCGCTTAGCGGTGTCTTTATTGAGTAGATCTAGCGGAGGTAATGATGTGTCCGGCGTGAGATGGAGCTGGCCCAGTCGGAAGCGAGTCTGTGCGCAGCTCGCGGGATGCCGGCTGCCTTGACTTTTTTGCTGCAATGACACGAAGACTTAGACTCCTCAATCCACGATAAACACAATACAAATTACAGGCTTCTAAAATCTCCGAGACATTGACTGGAGAATTCGATGAGCACGTCCCGTTGCCTAATCTCTGCAAAGGTACACAGTTACACATACGTCATCTCATCGAGGTACCACCTTTATGTAGTACGCGAGCAGTTTGTAGTATTCGCGATACCATCAGGTCGAACCGTAGGCAGATCTCCAACGGACTTGCGAAGTCACGGACGAAGTCCGCATTCCATAACGCGTTAGAAGGGACCTTGCGGGCAACACAACCACTTCAAAGACGTGTATGCCGCACGGGCATCTCTGACGATGGTACCAAAATTGGCTGGCCTGCAGAGGGAAGGCGCAGCATGCATAAGACAATGTCCTAGGACCTTTCACGTATGCGAGAGGCCGTTTGGCCTACGAAAAGAGCCGAACGAATGATCAAGCAACATCGCAATGGACACGTCTACGGGACTGCATGGTGTTCATCAAAGGCAGTCGCACAACATATAGCTTAGGATTTGGTGCGCGCAAAGGGTTCCAAGGGCAATGGGTCTAAGGTCCAGTAATCCCTTTGCCGGATTAATCATCGAACTTCTAACGGCAGAAACTTCAGCACCATCGAGGTTTCGACAGCATACTCAATCGCATTGCCATCCTTGAGTGGCGTCGGAGATCGGGAGGTCTCCTCGCCAGCGAGACATCCTCATTCGTCACAGGAATGAGTTTGAAGGCGTGTAGCAGGTGTACTGCAGGTGCTTCCAAATACCCTGGGACAGCTTCTTCTGACGCAACGAAGATGGTGCGTACTCCATGAAGATGCTGTTGGATTGAGATCAATACGCAAGCAAGGTTTCGCTACGTTGTTTGTGACCTAAAAGGGGTGAATGGTACTGACATCTCCATTGTGAAAGACTCTCGAGTTTCTTGACCTATGTCGGAGGGCGGCTCTTCATTTCACAGAACCAATGCGTTTCCCGTCAAACGTCGTTTCGGGGCTCATCGATAGCATTGGCGGGCCCGAAGTCGCCACGTGACCATACGATGTCTGCTTTGCTCCTCATGTCAGTCCGGCTCAGACAGCCGAAACGCACGTTTCTGGTATCAAACTTCCTCCTGGCATCAAATAGAATGCCACTTGATCGATGAGCCCTCGAGTGTCCCTGGGAACTGGTATCCTGAAGCTAAAAGTCCGGCTTATGCATGCATGGTCATGAGTGGCATTGTGCCACTCGCGATAACTGCCCAATTTGGCCATTTGGGAACTGCAGTCTTTGCAGTGGCAAGTAACAGTGTTCAATGGGTGATCCGAGAACCGAAAAGAACGCATCGACTTCTGCGGAGGCATCTAAGCACGTACGCAATGCTAAATCTGTGGAGAAGCTGGTGATAAGGAGTTTTGCTCATGCTTGCATCTGCAAAAAGAAATGCAAAATGTCCGAGCCCACGTGCGTTAGCCTCGCTCGATGCTGCAGAAGCTTGCTCTGTGCATCTTCTGGAAGCCACTTCACATGAACGATTGTCAAAGCGCTGCTTGAGGGACCAGCCTCCAAAGTTGTGGTCTTCAAGCGCGGTGCCTTTTTCGCGAAGCACGAGGGAGTTCATGTGAAGAATTCAGTGACCGATGCTACTGTGCATAAACATAATTGATATAACTTCGTACACTAGACTCCCAATGGGTCGGTCGCCGGCACCAAAGACGGAGCCCACAGATTTAACTTCTGGAGACTGGAAAGTGTGGTCGCAGTGGTGGATCTAGAAACCACTTAGAACACGGCTAATCCCGATCAAGGAATGACCACGAGTCAGGGCTTCACAAGCATTCCCCACAGCGGGACGACTTCGCTGTCAGGCATTATCGACGCGAGACGTCCTGAACCACCAAACTCTGAGAGCACGAGACGACAGCGTCTGCATGATTGAGGAATCCTGCGATCTACCATGCAGAAGGCGTTCGGTTCTGGACTAATAGGATGCAGCGATGGCATATCTCGACCCTCAGCATGCAGCAGCTTGGTGGTCTGACCAAGATAGGAGACCCCAATCTCACGCGGCACCCCGGACGTTCAAGCGCGTTTCCAGGACCACAATCGTCCAGTCTTGCCATCTCACCATTCCAGAACAAGACGTTGAGGTGAATACCACGGCAACACAATCCTCATCTGAATCTCTTGACGCTATTCCTGGGTTATCTTGAGTTCCGAAGAACAACTCTCCGCTTGTTCCCGATGCAGAGGCTGCAGCTGATGATGGTTCTGGTTCCTGAAGCGAGAGTACGAAGCCCTCTGACTCGCCAAGCTGTGCAGACAGCTTCACAGAAAAGGCACATCAAACGTTTCAGAATAGAATTCTGACTAGCATGGGCCCTCTCTGATTCCATTGTTCCAATGGGCCCGGCCCACTACCGCCACATCGACGCCTTACAACGAATCGCGTCACATCTTCGCGCTAATGATTCTCCATGCGTGCCGTGTGGCTTTTCTTACCGCATGCAAGAGAATGCTGCTAGCATCAACCGTGCCCGCGGTGGGACCAAGGCTTATTATTCCAGACTATATCGAATCATGGAACTTTGATCGATATGGCCCACTGGAGAATCTCATATACTTGACCCTTGCTCCTATCTTCCAACATCCAGCTTTCGGGACCACAAGTTCTTTGGCCATGCAGCTGCAGTTGAGCGCGTCCGAATCATCCTGAGCAGTTGATCTCACCTCTCCTTGCTGACATCCAAATCACGCTGCCACGATGGTTAGAGAAGACGCTCCGCCGGACGTGGTCGCATCATGGCCGCAGCCAAACTTTCAGAATCCAGTGACTGCTGGACCAGCTCTGAATGTTATAGCGATTCTCTTCATGCTCATAGCCTATTTATTTGTTGGACTTCGAATATACGTACGAGCATACCTTCTGCGGTCATTTGGGTTCGATGACTGGGTTATGGTTATATGCTTGGTGAGTCTGGCCATACTGCGGCTGTTATACGTTGCTAATCGTGCTTCCAAGCTACCTGCCATGGGACTTGCAATATCAGCGTTCATAGCCACTGACTATGGATGGGGAGTGCATGTGTGGGACCAACGACCAGAATGGTACTCACCAAGTGAGCTGATCAGCTGGATCATCCAGTTGATGTACATATCCAATATGTTCCTCACGAAGATTGCGCTTCTGGTATCCTATCTGCGCTTCTGTCGGCCCGGCAAATTCAGGATGTCTGTCTATGCCGCCATCATTGTGGTCACCGGCTGGTTCCTGGGATCCATGATCACCACAATCTTCGCTTGTTGGCCTGTGCAGAACTTTTGGCTCCAGAGAACATACGATGGTTGCCCAATGAACGACGATGCGCGGCTGCTTGCATGTGTGCTAATCAACATCTTGACGGACTTTGTTGTATGCCTCATGCCACTGCGCATTGTGTGGCAGATCAAAATCGCAAGGCGCGAGAAGGTGGTCCTATACATCTTGCTAAGTCTTGGTCTGATGTGAGTTCTTCAAGCGTACAAGTAAGTGTTCTCGCACGCTGACAAGCCACCAGCGCATCGATAGCCTCAATCATCCGGACAGTCGTCATGGATAGAGCGATCACGACCTTAGACATTACATGGTGGGGCTATCAAGTATGGTTATGGACTTGCATCGAATGCGACCTCGCAATCATATGCGCTTGCGTCCCATGTTTACGACCGCTCTCAAAGAAGTTCTTCTTCTTCCTCAAGACGACGGGCTACTACGGCAGTGGCACAGCGGCGCAAGGCGAAACACATCGCATGGAGGACATGTCCAAGAAATCGAGACGATCAGTCCAAGAGCTCGGAAATCAACCATTCGACCGGAAAGAGCCTCGCGTTGGAGCTCTGCCGAGCGTGACGGCAGAGTCAGAAGAGAGTCTCGTATGACTAGATCCGGAGCTCCATCCTCGCGAGTACATTATGCAAATGAATGGTCAGAGCTTGATCAGATCTGCGAGATGAAGAGCTCCGGGACACTTGAGGAAGACGACATAGTCTCAACTTAACGCTGCACCCGCTGGCACAGCTGCGGCAAGTCCTGTAGGCGGCAAAAGAGCAGGAGACTTGCGATTTCAACAAAAGAGTCAAACGCGAGATCTTTTAGCATTGTCTAAGAATCGAGAGCATAGGCAATTGCGCCAGGACTGCCAACATTCCGTCTCCTTCGAGCGGCATGCAGTCGTGGATCGGTTCCTATGCCGCCCTTACGAGGTCGATGCGGGCTCGGGGAATGTCACGGGCTGAGGTCCAGCTCGTGGCCCCAGGATGAAGAATTGGACATCAACTCGATGCCTGGCAACATGGGGAACATCTGGCAATTGTGCCACCTTCGGCCTTTGCAACATCCGATAAACGATTGTACATAGACGTGACGAATTTCGATACCCAGGATTGCGAATCTGACTTTTTGGCCCCGGAACAAATGTTCTCAGCTCAGCCGTCTGTTGCTAAGCGAGGAGAGCGGCATGATGTGAGGTCGAAAGCCGGTTGAAGATCCCTTCCTGGAACTCGCACGTCCAAGATCCCGAGATTTGCTTGTTTCGACAGGGTTTGCCCAAGCGACAAGGCTACCTAAATCCCCGAGGTTCTGGATCTTGAGACTTTCAAGGTATCATCCACGCCACGAAATCATCGACTCATTTATCCGACTAGAAAGGCCAGCGTATCCATCACTTTCAGTCTAGGCTTTGAGCGTGGTCTTCGCGCGACAGGTACGGCAGGAGAGACATTTACACGAGATGTTCGATGGGTGGAAATGATGTCGCGTACCGCATAGCGCTCGATCAAGGAAGACATCGATTCAAAGTATACGGAAAGAGTCAAATACGCTGAGCAGTACGCCATACCTACCGCGATGCTTATTTCCTCTGCCCCTGCAGCAGATATACCGACAGCTTCTTGACTAAGTACTGCGGCTTGTCCTTCTCACGAATTGCATCTAGGAACTTTCCTGGATCGATGCCCATTCTCCGAGCAGGACGCAGACTATCGTAGCCGGGACCTTTTCTCAGCCTTTCAAGCCTCTCGGGCATCATCTGCATCCCGAGCTCGCAGCTGACTTCCAGATATGACTCCCAGTGAGGGGGACTCCTCAATCTAATACCTTGTCGAAGAAGTCCTTCGCCCATCACGCGAACAGCACTTAGGTAGACATCTGCAATTGGCTTTGAATAGTCGATCTCCACCATTGAGTCTGGTCGTACAATTGCCATAAGACCAAACACCTTGTCCCTCGGATTGGCGCAGCGGTGCCTGCAAAAGGTCGAGACCACAGTATGCAGCTCTTCCTCCACACCAGTGGGCATATCATAACCCATCGGGACGTCTCGATGAACACCCTTCTTGAGGATCGCAGCGAGATTGCTCCATGGCACTAGAACGTCGTCTTCGTACGTGACTCGAACTTTCTCGGTAAGCCCGCGCAATGCATCCCATGAAATTTGGTATGATCCAAGCCAGATGCTGAGTTTCCGCGCTAGCATCATCTCCTGTACAACCCATAGCCGCTTCCAGTACTCGTTATGCAAGAACGCCCACATCGCTGCTTTGCATGAGCCGGTCAATGTGACTCCGCTAGTATCTGAACTAGGATACGCTGTCCTTTTGCGCAGAGGTACCGTGTACACTAGGTCTTCAAAGAACTTTCGCCTGCATCCGCTGACTGTTCGATCTCGCTGAATCCATTTTGCGTGGTGTAAGAGTTTGTGGTCTGACTCGAGAAGGTCGAACATCCAAGCTGCTGTAGCGGAGTGCTCACTTTGGTCGCCGAGCCATGATATGACTTCGTTGGCACGGCCATATATCTGAGACATCATTCCGACTTGCCATTCCTTCTCGTCTTTGTTCCCCTGATCGATGCAAATTTGATCGATCCATAATGGTTGCCGAGCCGCGGGATTTCGAGTCTTCTGATACGTACGAAGGAAGCCGTGTAGGTTGACCCCGATCCGTAACTCGCGTCCATCGATTTCGATCTTTTGCGGCGTGTCAGGAGATCCCCACCTGTAGGAGACTGCAATATAGTCGGATGCACGCCCAAGTTCGATTTTCTTGATCGTGCACTTGAGCTTCCCCTCACGGTCACCTAACACCTGAACAAGCCTGATCTCTGATTGAATCCTCGATAACGGTTCGTGCGCATAAGATGAGCTCATCGCTGGGTCAGAAAGGACGACCGATATGAAAGACGGGGGAATGATATCCTGAAGGGAAGAAGGCGTTGCACAAGTAAAGAAGGTGCACATGCATTGCATCCATGCTGGTGGCTTTCCATTACAGTTCAGGGACATTCTCGTCTTGAGGAGATGCGATAGAGTGCGCGGTTACCTGCACGAGGGCACGTAAAGTGGGGTTTCATTGGTCGGATGGGCGGTTAAAAATATTGAAGCGCTTCAGAGCGTTTCGGCGACGCGAAAACACCTTCTGATGTCCAAGCTCTTGCGTCTGATATGGGGGAGTATCCGGTGTATCTCGTTGTATGATCGTCCAATCGCATGTTTACTCCGACCGTTGCATGCTCCAGGTAAGGGAGCCACAGATCTTGCTAGCGCTCGACGTCGTGATCTATCCAAGTCTATCGCACCGTGTTTACATAACAACACAACAACTCTTGAACAACTTCATACAGCCTCGTACAGCCTGCTCGACCTCCTCGTCCTGAGTTTGTTGATGATGACCTCCACCACCACCTCCATGTTGTTGTGAGTAGCCACCGTGCGATTGCTGGCCCGGATAGCCTCCTCCGCCACCATTTCCATATGTTGGCTTGCCCCAATTGTTGTCCCATCCACTCGGCGGAGGCGGTACATGGTGCACTTCGCCTCCCTGGAGATTAACATATATACGGCCTTCGTTGTGCTCTGTCTGGAAGCTCAGCCCATGCTTGCGAAGAATCTTCTCAACTTCGGGCTTGATCTTCTGCACATGACCTGCGGAGTGAACGCCCTTGCCTACGATAACATGCAAATGGGATTCACCCCGCTGCTGCCCTGCCTGCAATCTGGTCTCTAGAACCTCTTCTACCTCGGAAACGTAAAGTCCATGAAGATCAATAGTGTCTCCAGGCAAATGGCTATTGTTCTCCCGGAAGATCAGGTCACGAGCCTGTCTGTGGTACTGTGCTTCTTTGGCCGCGTGTTCTTTCGCAATGTTCGAGTAGTTCTTAGCTCCTGCTCCGTCTCCCTGCGAATATGCTTTCTTGGAGAGCTCCACATTCTCTTTCTGCATGCGGTCTTCCCTATGTGCCTTCTCTCTAAGCGAGTCATATTGCTGTTCTATATCGGAGGAAGGAGCGTGATTAAAGGCTGCGTGTTCTGCGTTAGAATCGTAAAGCTGGGAAGGAAGGAGCGCTTAGACGCGGAGCAGTACCCACCACGAGTGCCGAGCTGCTGCATTGCGAACGACATGACGGGAATAAGAATAATGCGATCGTGATTAGAGCACGCACAGCAATTGTATGCCTTGTACCAGCGAAAGCTACAGAGTCTCTGCTTCCAAGCTCTAATTCCTGCAGCAGCGAGCTGGGGAGGTTGGGAAATCTAGATCCAATTCGGTCATGCTTTCCCTCTTCGGAGCTCGAAGCCCCACATCGCCATGCTCAAGCCCTCAGGTACAGTCTTGTCCCCCACACAATCGCGCACAGAGACCCAGCATCCACGTCTCCGATCAATGGCCCTCGGTACTCGATCCTGTAGACTGCTTATGATGGACCCTGGAGCTCCGTCGTACCTACCCTGGGCATTGGGGGATCAACGTCATGATACCATAATTATTCAGCGGAGTCTTGTCGGAGATACTAGACACTTTGAAAGCAACACCAAAAAATATCTCGAGTGCGTGTCGATTGATCAGGATATAAGGAGCTTGCGTGCTCCTGCATGATTGAGTGAAATTCACAATGACCTCCACGATGCGTGCACTCATCACCAAGGGAGACAAGACGGCTGCTGTCGAGAATGTGCCCATCCCACAGCCAGGAGAGGGCGAGCTCGTAGTGAAGGTCCACTATGTCGCTCAAGTAAGTCTTCCCCTACTCACCTGATGCACCCGAGCTAACAAACACGCAGAATCCAACAGACTGGAAGCAAGTCATGAGCGTTGGCCCCGGCAAGACCGTCGGCTGCGACTTCGCCGGCACCGTCTTCAAAGCCAACGGCTCCAAATGGAGAGAAGGCCAACGCGTCGCCGGTTTCGTGCAGGGCACAGCACCCAAACCACCACGGGGCGCCTTCGCCGAGTTCGCCGTCATCGAGGCGAGCCTCGTCTTTCCCATCCCAGATGACGTGACCTACCAGCAAGCGGCTGTCCTGCCACTGGCGTTCGCAACAGCAGTTCAAGCCATGTATCAACGACTGGGTCTGCCCGAGCCCAGCAAGGCGGATAAGCATGCGACTCCTTTCCTGGTCAACGGCGGCACCAGCTCCGTAGGCCAGTACGCCGTGCAGCTCGCCAAGTTGTCCGGTCTCTTCGTCATCGCCACGGGCTCAAAGCGTAACCACGATCTCCTCAAGAGCCTCGGCGCCGACGCCACCGTCGACTACAACGACAGCGACTGGCCCGAGCAGATCCGCAAAGTAAGTCACGATAACCTGCAGCATGCCTTCGATTGCATCTCGGAGAAGGGCACCATCCAGTCCATCGCCAAGGCACTCTCGCCCACGAAGGGAGGCCACATCGTGACGCTCCTTCCTGTTGTCAAGGTACGCAAGGAAGTCGAGTCGATCAATAGCAAGGCCAAGGTTGAGAGCACGATTGTGTATACCGTCTTCGAGCGGGCGTTGAAGTACCCTGGCTTTGACAATCTGGGTGAGCCGACACCGCAGGACAAGGCGATCTGGGAGAAGTATCTGAGTTTGCTGCCTGAGTATCTGAGTAGTGGGAAGATTAAGCCGAATCGGATTAGGGAGCTTGGTGGGCTGGAAGATATCAATACGGGCTTTAAGGAGCAGCAGGAGGGCAAGGTCAGCGCGGAGAAGCTAGTCTACAAGGTCTCGGAGCAGTCTAAGATTTGAGCGCGCCTGCGAGCGCAGCGAAGACTAGTTGATGAGTAAAGTGTAATGAATAGTCACAGACCACCTCGTTGAGGTCGAGCTGGATTGATCCCCCTAAGGAGCATGAATACAAGAATCAAATCAACGAACTCTCAACGCCACAATACCGCCTTCCCGATAACACCTCGCTGAATGATTGAACGGTAGCCATGCAAAGTCAACACATCACGCTGCTGCAGCCACTTCCTCCTTACCAAAGGCGCCATTCTTCGTTCGCTCGTTAGCAGCCTCGGGATTCAAAGGCTTGTTCGGATCATACCCAAGACCCTTGACGATGCCCAGTCCTTTCGTCCTGCCCTCACGGAACAAGATCCGATCACCCACAGCCAGGAACTCAGGCCGCTGGACGAATCTGAACGCAACTGTCGCTCGGTCGCCAGTACGGATGTACGCACGGTCAATGTCGATGATGGCACATGTCTGGGACACGGGACCAACATGGAGCATAGCCTGGTACTTCGTCTTGATAGTGGTCGCGTGGGACAGAATCAGAACCTCTGCCACGAATTCGCGGTAGACTTTCGGCTGGTTCGCGAGGGCAGCGTGAGCACCTCCAGCTGTCTTTGACTCATCGGGCTTGTGGACTACGACCATACCTTTTCGGACGTCTTTCCGTCGCACACCACGGAGCGCGAATGATGCGGACTGCCCTGCAGCGGAGGCGGGAACACGGATGCGTTTCCGCTCGATGGATCGGATTTTGGTGGTTGTGAACTCGCCTGTGCCTGTGGGACCAACAAGCACATTGTCGCCTTCGTGGACAATCCCTGACTTTACAATCCCAGACACAACGGTACCAACGAATGGAACAGAGAAGGTGTCGTTAACATGGAACTCGAATGGCGCGCTCGTATCGTAGTTGCCGTGGTGTGGGAGAATGTTCAAGAAAGTCCGTACTAGGTCAAGACACTCGCCAGTGACGTTCGATACTTGGAAGATAGGGCAAATACGCCTGCTCACAAACTGGCTAGCAGTACCCACGCACTCCTCGCGATTCTTGATGAACACTGGGATCTTCTTCGCGCCAGGGGACTTGAGAATCTTGGTAAGTTGAGTGATGGTCTGCTCGAGAATGTTTGGAGGGCAGATGTCGATTTTGGTGATGACGACCATGACGGGGACGTTCAACGCCAAAGCGATGCCGAGATGCTCTTTCGACATGCCGACTAGGCCATTGTTCGCTGCGACCATGAGCAGAGCATAGTTTGGCTCAGAGCTGAGAAGACCGAACACGGTCGTGCGAAGGTAGCGCTCGTGGCCTGCCAGATCAGTAAACGAGATGACTTTGGCCTGTCGTACTATCAGTTTCTCACTCGAGCTAGCACTGGAAAAGGTCGACCTACAGATCGCTGGCCGATCTCCTCCCACGTCAGTTTCCTGCCCGACACGTTGGATGTCACCACTTCGCCTTTCGAGTCGAAGCCCATGATCTCCATGCCGACGGAGCTAGTTCGTCCGCTCTCGATCTCGTGCTTGTGTCTGAACAGATTGACTCGAGCCTTGCCACGCCCATCATCAAGACCTCCTTTCACGAGCACACCGAGCATGGTAGACTTTCCAGCGTCGACTGTCGGTTGTTAGCGCTGTCTTCTACTTCCAGTATGATCACAACACACCATTTCCCACGACCGCTATCCGTGTCTCGATCACATCGTCCACACTGCCAGGGCGTTTCCGCACCATCAGCTTGCCAGAATGTGCCGTGTCTTTCGCGTCTCGCGGGCCGACCTCAATCTCGTTCTTCTCGTCCATGGCAGTCACATTTCGCGTGATCATGATCTTGACATCAGCGCCCAAGTCATTGCTCACATCCTGCATCCTCTTCAGCGCCCTCTCCCACTCATCCTTGCCGAAGCCCATGCTGTCGCCATTGTCCTCCAGGCCTAGATCAAACAGAAACTCGCCGTGCTCCTCGCCTAACCGGCCCTCCACATACTCCTTCAGCTTCTTCACGCTCTCATCTACAGTGGCGGCGTTTGTGTCGAGGAGAACCTGCTTCAGGCGGATGGCGCGCGACTCTTCGGCGAGGCCCAGCGTGTCGAGGATGTCGAGCTCGTCGTGCTCCTCAATCATCTCCGCCTGCTTCTTCGCCGGCGCAAGAGGGCGACGGTTGGCTTGCTGCTTCTGCACGTAGTCGGCGAAGTCGCTGAGGGCGCTCTCTTTCTGCCGCCGCTCGGCTGCGGGCATGTCCGGTATTCGCGGCATGATTGGTGGGCTGATTGCTGTTATTGTGTTTGTTATGGATGTTTTTCTATGCCAATTGACCCGTAGGTGAAGTGCGTTCAAGTCCGTATTCGATTATAGGTGGCGACGGATATAGGTATTAGCTGAGTCCAGATGACGGTGTCAAGCTTGCGCAGGTACATGTGCGTCATTTAGGGAAGCAGAAAGTTTTGGGATCAATCGAGCATCAGCTTCGAAGATGGTTTGGTAAATGTGAATTCAATAATCCGAGTCGTGACGTGTAGTAGGTTGGAGTGAGGAAGCGGCGACTGTGGGGTACATATAGAGACCCCACCGTGGAGTCATAGATCTCGAGCTCCATCTCATTCTGTCACTGAATCATCGTTTCTTGAAACTCAAAATGGACACCGCGGACCATGACTGCGCTTTCGAAGTTTCGTGAAGACGGAGGCCCTTGAGACGAGTCATCGCTTTCTTCACTTGATTGAGGCGCAAGCTCGCGCTGCGTATGATACACCGCGTCGACGATCCGGACGCAATCGATTCGAGCCTTGGAGCAACGATGGCCGTGTATTTTTGGGAATATGGAGGGAACACAGTCTTCCCATCCTCCACCAAACCAGTCACACTATGATCACAGGCCATTGGTAGATCCACTCACACAGATCCGCCTTTGCAGACTACTCCCTCATCGTGAGAGCCCAATAGGAACTATCGATCTAAATCTGGAGATAGAGCATGTTTCATTGCCGCATCATCCCAGCGTAGACACGCCCTATGGTTCTGCGGTCGACGATGCGAATGATAGGCAAGAAACAGACTGCCCAGCTGTGGGCTTCCCGGGCTTTCACATGGAGGACTATGTCGCACTATCATACATGTGGGGACCAAGCACTTCCTGCCACCACATCAGGATCAAAGAACACCGTCTCCCCATTAGCGACAATCTCTGGACCTTCCTCACCACGCTCCGCTCCAAGGCTGACTTCGCAACATGGTACTTCATCGACCAAATCTGCATAGACCAAACCAACATCTCCGAGCGTAACGACCAAGTCAAGATCATGGGATCCATCTACGCGCAAGCCGCACGAGTCTGTGTATGGCTAGGCGAGGCATCGAATACCAGCGCGGATGCCATGCAGATGCTCCGAGAGTTCGATTTGGGGTCAAGGTTGTATCGACCGTATGCGTGGAGGCACAAATCACATTTTGTGCGCGATCGATCTGCTATCGAGATAACGAGGTTTCGGGAACTCATGCAACGGCCGTACTGGTCACGGCTCTGGATAATTCAGGAGCTTTTCCATGCCAGGAAGATGGTCTTCATGTGCGGCATGGAGGTGTACGAGCCCGCAATGTCAGGGAGTGGACTGTTCCAGGACGCCGCGAGAGCCAGGCAACTGTTCCGAAGAGCGTTTCCCAGCGAGACCTCGCTGCATCTCCGTAGGATGCCGCAAGCGAACCATCCGCTGCTTTGGCGTATCCTACGTGGGGAAAAGAAGACACTTCTTCCGCTCGATGAGTTGATCGCAAACTTTTGCACACAGGGATGTGCCAACCCGCGTGATCGCGTATATGGACTGCTCGGGTGCGCGAGGCCGGATCATCGGGTCGAAGTGCATTACGAGGCGCCTGTTGAAACGGTCTTTTGGGGCGCTGCGAAGCTTCTCTGCGGCTATTGGCGTGCTGGGAATTATGTTGATGGTATCGAGAAGTCACTCCTACTGTTGCGGGATAGTATGGGGCTTGATGGTCAGCATGGGCACATTGCAGAAGAACAGATCACAGAATCATTCCATGAATGGATGGGATGGAGCTAATGATGTTGGTTTGGACGTGCTGTGAATTCGTAGTCGAGAAGTTCCCACCCGGGATGATTCACCTGTTTATACCCCTATTGTCTTCTCACTAAATGGCTGCTTGATGCCTTGCCATGTGGCCCATATATGGGCAGAGCCGACGATATCCATCCTGCTGTATTTTTGGTCCCCCGTTCGCCTTAGCAGGCCCTCTCTTCTCTATCTATCCTCACCTCAGCCTCGCCACATGCTATCACCTCAAGTCCACATATCATTCACATGCACAATAAAGCTCTCATCCCCCTTATCCCCATTCGCGCTCCAACTCCCGCCCGCCTGCCCACAAACCAGCAGAATGAACTGCACCACGTTCCCACAATTCACAGCCTTCGCCTCGGCGTACACCTCACCCAGCGCACGCCCATTGACATAGACGTGCGGGCCAGCGCACAAGTGGTAGAAGCCGTTCGGTCCCTCGATCTTGAGCAGCTCGTCGCCGCGCGCCTGCAGGTTCTTGGCGCAGGCGTCGATCTCGTTGATGGGGAGTTGCTTCTTGTTGCAGATGAGTGGGTAGGGGTCTTGGGTGAGGACTGTTACAATCGTCAGTCTGTTTACCTGGCTTTAGAGGTGAGGTGAGGTGAGTAGACTTACGGTCGGTGAGGTTGTGCAGCTGGGCGAACTCCATGATCTCGGCTTTGCGAGCGTCTTCGAGTGGGAGGGCGGAGGTGAGGCTGATGAAGAGGATGGCCAGGGAGAGGAAGGCGAGGAGAGCCTTGTTGAAGATCATCTTGATTGGACAAGGTGGGTATGTGCTGTGTGAATGAAGGAGTTGCGACTGCAAAGCTCGGAATTTGCCAGATCAGTAAAGGTTGAAGAGATTAAAGCAGTGAAGATCGAGGAAGCCTTTTATAGTGAGCACCGACGACACCGTCGTCACCCGGAGTGACGAGTGCCCAGGCAGACACTGAGCACTAGCGTCCGGGTCACCTCTGCTCTGTGCAACCGCAGAGTGCATCTGAGCCGACACTGACTCCAGACCTAGAACAGAGAAAAGCCACCACACAAGCCAAACTGAACGAACGCAAAGGTAATTCTCTATGGCAACAGTCAAAGTATATCATCTCACACAGACGCTCAATTATACACATACATTGTGATGATGCAGCAGGCAAGAATCCGCTTCTTTCGCCATTGTAGGCTGCCCACCCTCCATTCCCCGTCTGTAAATCCCCCCAAATCAAAACGCCGTGTCGATGCATACTACAGTTCTCTCGTTTAACAGTGGAGCCGTGAGAGCATGTCTTCCTTCTCCGGTCGTGGCGTGAGCGAGGCGGGATTTTGTTGCTTGCGGTCCGTTGCTTTGCCCCTGCTTTGCCTTTCGTCTTCCCCAGAAGCTGTGCTTCTTGCTCATCTGGTTGCTCTGCTGTCCAACGCGTTGCTTTATGGACGCTGTTCAAGCACCTCTTCACCTCGGTCCGAGTGATCACGGACTTGACCACCCTCCTGCAACATCCACCCACTCTACAAGACAACTTCCCTCCTTACCCTCAACATCGACGATATCAGTATCGCATCTGCATCTGCAACCCACACCGTTCTCCCTCTCCTTGTCATAGTCATCCCAATACTGCTCTTCCTCACGCCATTTCTTTTCTTCATCCCAGACATTCTTGCCTCTTTCGTTCGAATAGATGCCACCGAGTGGTGAGTGGCCCCATGAAGGTGGCTCGGGGAAGTTGGGCCGCGGTAGTTGACGGGCGGGAGCATTTGCTGGGCAATGCTGGATTGTGGTGTGACGGTAGCCGAAGTCGCGGAAGTAGTGGACATCCTTGACGGATAGGAGGGCTCCGGCGGCGAGCGAGTGGATAGGTGCATCACCCCACTGTTGCATGTTAGTTGGACGCGTCAGTTTCACTACACAAGGGCAAACATACTCTCTCCATCCAAAAGCCACCACTACGATCCATCATCTGGAAGAAGTCCTCATACTCCTTCGACCTGAACCAGTCCAATCGCGCAATCTCAAAATTACTCCAGAAATGGCACATGTTGTACGACTCGCCCTCCATCTCATCTGGATCGATCTTTGGGAGCTCACCGCTGTTCGGCTCCATCTTCATGATGTCCTCTGGGAGCGGCTTCTTGTATTTCGGATCGTCCTTGGGTAACTCTTTCTTCTTCTCGGGCTCCTTCTTCTTTTCAACGAACATCTCCCACAGGCCTTGCGAGGTGATGTTGTTCATGCGTTTGTAGGCTGAGGCGTATCGGAAGATGTTTGGAACGGTCTCTTTGAGTTCCTTGACTGCGATGGTGAAGCCGTAGGTCTTGTTCATGCGTTCCATGTGGATGAATGGGTCGCTGTTGTTCACGTTAGCCGTAGATCGTTGATTGACTCGACTTTCCAACGTACTAGGTGATATCGCAGAAGTACTTGATCTCAGGCTCGAGTCGCCAGTACCACTTGTACTTGTCCAGCAATGGGTGCTTGTAAAAGAAGCTGCAATAGATCGTTAGCACTCCTTAGGATCCACAACGTGGGTAAAGTAGACATACCCAGAATAGAATCTGCACATGTGGTGATAACTCTCCATACCACCATACATGATCGCCTGATCACCCTGTTTCCTGATGCCTTCTCTTGCCACATCCTTGTCCACCCAATCTGGGTATCCCCACATGTCTGCAGTGATCTTGCCGAACTCGACTGGACCGCTCGTGTAGTTTGTGACGACCTCCTTGAAGGTGCTGTTGAATTCCCCGTCGTTGAGGAAGACGTATGGATAATGGAACCATCTATTGAAATGCCGCTCTATCGATTTGATGGACTGTACGATGCCCTCTAGCTCTTTATTTCGTGCGAGAACGACGAATGCTGCGTTCGCTCGTGGGTTCTGGGCTGACATCTCGGGGTCGAGGCAGCCATTGACGAAAACTTTGTCATGCTTTTCATTTATCCGCCTGTGCTGTACTTAGTATTGGTGATTTTGTGTATGTTCTTAGGTTGTGCCTACCGTATCGACGGCGGGCTCCCAGAAGGAATGAGCACTCTGCCCGGGCTATCAGGATGCCTCAAAAACAGCACCAACAGCACAACAACTATGATAAGCGGGAACAGTATCACCACCACAAGCGGCACGCTGTACTTTTTCAGCCGCACCCGCCGCCGCAGCAAGTCGCGTATGCTGAACTGTCTCGCCCGTTGCGACACGTCGCTGAAGGTCGGGTACGACTGCGGGAGCGAGGGAGACGAGACATTCTTGCGGATGCGGGCCAGAAACCCCATCAGCGGCAGATTGTGCAGCGCCGGCGACTTCTGGGCGTCCGGGATGGTCTCGGGGACGTTGATGGCGCCTGGGTTCGGCCGCGAGACGGTCGAGCGTCGGCGGGGCTTCTCCCCACCGTTGAGTGCCTCCACCTTGAAGGTTGGAAGGGGGATCTACTGCGAGCGAGCGGCCGGGGAAGGGAGGGCGTGGCAGCGCAGCGAGGATGCGTGCGCGGAGATCGAGGGGCAGAAGTGTGTATGGCGTATGTAGGCCCGTCGTGCAGGAGCAAAGTATGCAGCAGGACGTGGTGTGGTCGAGATGGGATCTTCTCAGGAGACACAATCAAAAACGAGCGTCTGGTGTCCGGTGCGACACTCCGGTGCGTGGGAGCGAATGATCAACACCGATGGAGGAAGTCGCGATGCACAGGACTGCCCTGTTGCGACTGCTGCGAGCGCGGATGGCGATGGGAGAGAGTGAATTGTTGCTGAATTGCAAGTTGGGAGGTCCAGAGGTGTCCTCTCCAGAACACGGGATTGGATTGGCGAAGGCCGTGCGTCACTGCACCTGCACACAATCGCATGTAGCGCCTTCCGCTGGTGGACTCCGCTCTCCGCTGGTCTCGCTGCTGAAATGCGACAACG
Organism: Scolecobasidium constrictum UM 578; assembly: GCA_000611715.1. NCBI lineage: Eukaryota > Fungi > Ascomycota > Dothideomycetes > Venturiales > Sympoventuriaceae > Scolecobasidium > Scolecobasidium constrictum. The sequence goes on from AZYM01000113.1 coordinate 46,133, forward strand.
ACAATGGATATTAGATAATTGCGTATTTCGCTGTGAATTCCTCTATCGCTCTCATGACAAGGAGGGAAGCAATACTAATTACAGACTAGCAAATGTCAAAATCAGCACCCTGCAGCTCAATTTCTACTATTAGCACCCCTTGTGACCGCGCGTCCACCCATTGAATCCAGCACCGCCAAGAAAGTAACCTCGTTCTTCCAATCATCGACAAGTATTTGCCATCTGGAGTGGGAGGCAGATAGGTTTGTGATCTATCTGGTCCAGCGCACGAGATCTAGACTGGTGCCTCAACTTGGGGACACTTTTCGTGCTCAGCAGCGAAGTGCGACTGTAGGCGGAGACCAAGGCGGCCTCCAAGGGCCACAAATTCCACACTGGGCATTGCTTGACACGTCCGACCCGTCTTGACCAGACTACAAGGTTTGTGTAATTGTATAACACGCGTGTGTCACGCAGATCTTGTACGCGGAACAAACTTTCCAGTCCTCGGGGTCACTGGTCACACATCGCACAAACATCATGTCTAAAAAGAACAACCTCGAATTCGACCGCGGCCAACCCGCCTTTCTGCGGCGGCTGCGAGGCGAGATCACCGGACAATCCGATGGTGACCCGGATAGACACGTCAATCCCGTGGCGAGGCCGAAGCGGGCCAAGAGGTTGGATGCGGACGAGGATGATGGACCCACGTATGTGATGGAGGATACGAATGCTACATTGACTAAGGATGAATATGAGATCCTGGTCAAGGATGGGGCGAAAGATGAGCAGAAGGGCGAGGAGGCTGTGCAAGATGATGTATCTCTGGAGCAGAAGGGGAAAGTGACGCAGAAGCTTGGGACGGTTGGGCACACGAAGAAGAGGAAGCTGGGTAAGGTCATTGGTGGTGATGATGAAGGCGGCGAGGACGCAGCTGCGAATGGAGAGGCTGGTGATAAGACGATACAGAACGGAGACAAGAAGTCGAAAGGTACCGAGAAGACGCCTGCCAAAAAGAAGAAAGCCAAGGTGAAGATTGCATTTGGCGACGATGAGGAGACTTGAGGACCCCGTTGCGCCGACTAGCTTCTTACCCGGCTCAAGTCATCTGAGGGAAGGTACGGCCAAAAATCGGCCTTCGATAGCCGAAATGAACACGGAAGGAGCTGACGACGACGCATCGACGAGGCTCTGCCTGCCGTTGACTCTGTCCTGGCCAGCGACCATCAACATCAGTCAACCCTCAGACATCTCGTGGAAAGGCCACGAGCTCTGTACGACTGAGACGAACTTCAATCCGAGCTCAACATGCGGCATCCAATGCGGCTGAACATGGTAGCCATGATTTGCTTAGCATTCAGCTTCCTGATAGCAATGGTTTCAGCAGCGACCTACACACTCGAAACACTCGCCGCTGCTTCTTCGTCTTTCAGACCAGGCAGTCCCAATAGGTTCATCACGAGCTATCGACCACGACCAGCCACACCCGCCGAACCCATCAGTTCATCCACTGCGTTACCATACCAAGCTTCACCACTACATCCACGAGCAGCGCAAGACCTCCACCTTATCTGGTACTGTGAGAGCGAGACATTCAACGGATCCTGCTGGGAGTCCAAAGTCCAAGACAATGTCTGCCGCACCCTCCACAAGACAATCAATAGCTTTCGCGCGCCGATCGACCACTACTGCTTCCTGTACAATTCGAAGGACTGCAGGGAGGAGACGAAGTTTGGGACATTCATTAGGAATGGGCATGCTAATGGGACGCTAGCCGGCGCAGTGGGTTATCCTTTCAGTAGCTATGTGTGCATGAATGAGGCGATTGACGGACGTCCTGGTTGAAGTATGCGGAGAGTGGCTTCTGGGAGACTTGGATCTGATGGCGATACGATGGGTATAGAACACAAAGACGGGCGGAAGATTGGGTTTGGGATACACGAATGAAAGCACACAGCACGAGGAGTTGGAATATACATGGAACAGATGATCGCAGGTTCGTTCTAGATGATTGGAATCTTAGCATAGTCAAATTCAATGGCTGCATAACCTGCTCTTCACCTATGCCCCGTCCTAATCGTCGTTCGTTCAAGATGCTTCTACCCAGTCTACTGATCACGGGACCACGGGTTCCCACTAAACGCGTCCCGACACGTCCAAGCTCACTTCGCAGCACAAAATCCCAGAACTCGAACACGCCACCACAACTTGTCAAACACACAATCAAGATGGACGAATCGACCCCCAGAATCAATGCCTCATACCTCGAGAACTTCCAGAATCAACGCGTGCGCTTCGTGGGCAAAGTCGTCCGCTTGCAAGGAGATCGCGCGACGGTCGACTGCGGGGGCCAGATCACGTTGATATTGAATAGAGTATGTGCATGTTGAATTGCTGTTTGAACGACTTTGTTACTCTATACTGTGGAAGCTGTACATCTGAACACAGAACAGGACAGTCACCTCATGATGAACCACGCTTTCGAGATCATTGGCAGGGTGACGAATGACCTCAGCGTCCGGGTGGACCAGGCACTGGACTTTGGCATGGACTACGGTATTAACGGTACACAAATGTTATGGCAGACTTGCTGATCATCAAGCAGACTTCAACTCATATGAGGCGGTTGTTAATGCGACGCATCGATACAAGCACATATTCTATGGCGGCGACCAATGAGTCCACGATGCAGGGAACAGACTGCTGTAATTGAACGAAGACACGATGAACGGGCGGCGATACAGGGTTTCGTCGAAGCTGCCGTCACGCACGTGGCAGACAGTGAATTGCCATACATCAGGGTTTCATGGCTGAAGGACCAAATGGGTCTGCAAGTAATGCACATGAAGCCTGCATCTTAGAGCTACGAATACTACTGTCACGACACTCGCGCTCTCTTGTCCTCTCCTCTGTCCTGATCTGGAGGCGGTCGTTTCCGCTCGCCAAGCGCGCTCGCATTTGCGCCTGACGGTCCATCTCTCCCTCCACCGCCATCATAGTCCGGTCTAAACCGATCGTCATTGCTCTGGAAGTTGTCGCCATCTCTTCTCGGTGGTCCCCTTCTGTCTAAGAAGTCTCCCCACCGACCGGTATCTTCACTCCTCATGTCCTTGTATCGTGTACCGCCCTTCTTGCCAATCTTCGTGATGTCTCGCTTCTGCAAGTACTCCGGCAGCGCTTCTTTCATCTTGAAGTCATCCTCGTATCGGCCGCCCATGATATCTCGCTTGCCCAGCTCACCCAGATCTTCAGTGTAGAACGCGCCCTTGTGGAAGTACTTCTGCTTGAAACCCATCGTGCCCTTGCCTTCCTTAGCTGCTTTCTGTGCCTCGAGGAAGACTTTGTCCTCTGCTTCCCTCTCTTCTTTCGACAGATTCCGCCGTCTTTCGACCTCTTCGCGCTCGCGTTCTGCCAGGACGATGGCATCTTTGTCGCGTTTGAGACGCTTCAGCTCGCGCAGCTTCCACGCGGCGTACTCGGCTTCAGGATCGATGTCGTCCGTATCATCAACATCATCCACGATGTTATCCTCGTCATCCCAGTACTTCTTGCCCGCTGCCTTTGCTTGTGCTTGCTTCTCCAGCTCTTCTTGGATCATTGCATCTGCCTTCTCCTTCTTCCGCGCCTGCTCTTCCGCCCACTGCTCATCTTCAGATTTCTTGGGCGGTTCTGCTCCATTTGTGCCGCCGCCTGCTGCTGCTGCTGCATCTCGCTGGCCTTTCCTCAAGAACACAGGTCGCGCGCGCACAGGTTTCTCGTCTTCACTCGATGATTCCTCCTCTTCTGACGAGTCTTCCTCTTCACTCTCGCTGCCTTCAGATCCAGAGCCTGCCTCACTCTCGTCGGTCTCGAATTCGTCCTCGTTGATTTCAGCGCTAGGCTCAGTATTCCGCCGTGCATTCAAGTCAACTTGCTTGAGATCTGCGGAGATGCCGCCAGTCTTCGGCGCGAACGATGACGCTGCGGGTCTCGCTGCAGGCGCTGCGCGTTGCTGTGGCTGCTCTTCCTCTTCCTCATCTGAATCTTCCTCCGATGACGACTCGCGATCCTGCACTGTCGGTTTTCCTGCTCGGTGACGTGCGACCGGCCGCGCTGGGTTCGCGGTCATCCGCTTCGGAGGCGGCATTGTGTATTACTGCGGTGCAATTGGGAGGACTGGCAATGACGGCATACATCAATTATTTTCCGAAAGGCAGATCACGTGCATTCAAACATGCTAAGCTTCGGCGATCAAGGGTCCATGCCCCGGTCGGAGATAGCGTTCTACGAGGCGGACCCTTGAGGTTGTGGATGCGCATCCGTAAATTCGAAATAGCCATGCAGAACACATTGGGCCTCATCCTGCGAGTACTGCGGAGTGTCGGTCAGTAACTGGAATATCAACACAGCCAATCGTGCTCCAAACTACCCACAGCCAGCTCTAGGCCGCGGGTCAAAAGGGTGAATAATTCTTACGAGCCCAGGCAGCCTTGACGAACCACTCCGGCCCTACCATGCTGAAACGGCCCAATTCAGAACCGAGCATGCATCAGTAAGCAGATCTGCAACCCGCTTCGTACTGACTTATCGCACTTCGCCTTCCTTTCTTCTCCACACCAAAATCTCTGCGTCACCGTCTGCGAGACACTCATAGGGAGGTCGCTGCGAGCAGCATCGGTCTCCTTCAGATCGCCGTGTTGAGCTTTCTTGTCATGGTATACAGCTCTTTTCGAGGCTGCAGAGTGAGCACAACGAGCGCGAGCGCGTAAGGGAACCGGACGGCACGGAATTCCTTGTCTAAGCCCCGCTGGGTGCGAGCAATATGCATTTTGAAGGTTTCAATAGTTGCGCTTTGTTCGCGGAGGAGGACCATGAGGAATCACCGGTTCTGGTGTGCTCCGAGAGAGCTCGCCAGCGAGAGATCTTTGCGTATGTGAAAAAGTGCCATCTTCGGAGAAGATTACTCATGGATACAGGTACCTTGCGGCCGCATCATTCCCCAAGGACATGAAGTTGGGTCACCCAGGTCCTGGAAAGGCAATCTTGAATACCGATGCGACTCTCAATCAGCTTGTTCAATTCGGTGCCCTCAGGCTAGGATGCGATAGAGCCATCCTATCCTTCATCGACTTCCAGCACGAGTATGCTGTGGCTGAGGCAACTAGATGGCAGTCGCCAAAGTCGCGGAAAACATGCGGTCACCCGGAACTCGTGGTCGGTGTTGCTAAGCTGCCAAATGACAACACCGAAGGCATGTGTCCAGAGACCGTGAGGGCGTTCAAAGACGAGAATGGTGACTGGGAAAGCAATGGACCTATCATCTACGCCAGCCGCGATCGTTACATTATCACAGACATGCGAGCAGATCCCAGGTATGCCAACAAGCCCTGCGTTACCAGCTTCAAGCCTGCTGTCAGGTCTTTCATTGGTGTACCCGTTATCTCACCGCTCGGCTGGATACTCGGCGCGTATATGCTCGGTCACTCAGAGGTGCGGAACTTCACCGACGACGATGTCGAAGTCATGCAGGAGATCAGCTCGGCTATCGTTGATCATCTAGAGCTCGTCAAAGCGAAGCACGATCGGGCGCGGAACAACAAGCTTATGAAGGGTCTTGCTGAGTTCATGGAGCGAGAATCACCAGTGCCACACGAGCGAACACTGTCAATGAGCACGCGGACGTCTGAGAAGTCACACTCTGAGGCTCCACAATCTGAGCCTCCTGATAGTGCTGCTGGCGATGAGCCAGTACCAGACGATGAAGAAGTCGCACCTGATGAGATACCTGGAGAAGATCGACCTGTACCGCACCACAACCAATCGGCGTCGACAGTGCAGACATCCCACTCAGAAGTGTTCTCACCAAAAGAAGGTGATCACTCAACGCCACCTTCAACGCCGCCCGAGGGTCCAGATCAAGATCCATTCGATGCAACAGTGCCGCTGCAGCAGGTCGAGACACACGAAGAGCCTGAAGAGCTTGCTGCACCTCCTGGACCAGAGTCAACTATTTCGGACGAAGTGAAGAAGACTTTCCTCCGCGCTGCGAATGTTATTGCAGACTCCATGAACACAGACGGCATGATGTTCATTGATGCTGTCCCAAATAGCTTCGGCAGCAGATCGAACATCACCACGCCATATGAGAAGCCAGAAGATCCGTTCATGAGCGACACGGGTGACTCGACTAGTAATGAAGCCGAGGACGTACATTTGCCAAAGTACCTTGCCAAATATGTTCAGCCGCATTGCAGATTGCCGGACTACGCTTTCCATCCGCCTGAGGGAGACGCGCCAATTCCTGAACCAGTACTGCAGAGGTGGATCAAGCGGTACCCGCGAGGACACATCTTCACTGCTGATGAATACGGGCCCATCGACTGTCGATATGGACCAGGTGCGAATATCCTGAAACAAAGACGAGCACGAAGACGGAGTTCAAGGGTCATGAACGACGTCTCAGCACTCTTCGAGCAGTTCCCTCACGTCCGCTATGTCATCTTCCTTCCTCTATGGCACTTTCAACGCGAGTGCTGGTTCGCTGCAGCTTTCGGCTGGGTGTCCTTCGATTCGCAACAAGCACTCGACTACTCGGATCTCAATCTCCTCACAGCATTCTGTAACAGCGTCATGGCGGAAGTGTCTCGAATTGAGGCACTTTCAGTCAGCCGCGCAAAGTCGGACTTCATCTCGTCCATTTCGCATGAATTGCGAAGTCCGCTCCATGGTATTCTTGCTAGCGGAGAATTGCTTCGGGAAGCACTGGATGATCCGAACTTGCTTTCCATGATCGACATGATCGATTCGTGCGGTACTACGCTCCTCGATACGTTTAACAACCTTCTGGACTATGCGAAGATCAATAATGTTTCAAAAGCTGCCGGCGACGATGATGAAGCGCAAGGGCGACGGATCCGCAAATCGGAGACAGTATCGACGGATCTCAGTGTTCTGGTACAGGACGTGGTGGAGGCTGTCAACTTGGGCCACACTTCGAAGACAGCATTCCAGAATGGACAGCAGACACAATCGGTGTATACCACCCTTGCCGAACTGGCACGCGCTGAAGAAGAGTTCCCTGACCACGACGTCATCGTCACAATGAATATCGAGAAGCGGTCAAGCTGGCTGACGAAACTTGATCCGGGTGCCTGGAAGCGCATTGTCATGAACATTGTGGGCAATGCGCTCAAGTACACGAGAGCTGGTCATGTCGAGGTCGGACTGAAGATTTGCGATGTGCCGGATGAGCGGAAGAGAGGCGTCTCAAGGAGGAGTATTTGCTTCTCCGTGCGAGATACTGGTATTGGCATGAGTGCGGATTATCTCAAGTATCAGCTCTTCACGCCTTTTGCGCAGGAGAACAATCTGTCGCCTGGTACTGGTCTCGGGTTGAGCATTGTGAACCAGATTGTGAAAGGACTCGGGGGCAAGCTCGATGTTCAAAGTCAGATTGGTAAGTGTCCACGAGAGAATCACATCACAGCTAGGGTGAAGCTGACGACCAACAGGTATTGGCACTCACGTCAAAGTGTTTGTACCACTGAAGCCGGACACAGCAGGTCCACTTGGTCAGCAAATGCCACCCATCGACGAAGTTTCTCAATTCGACTCCGAAGGCAAATTGCAAGGCCGCACGCTTCATGTCATCACGCCCGAGGCATACAAGGCACTCGTGAATCCAGATTTCGAGATCACACACGAAGTGAAAGACCGCTTCCGTGCGATTCGGTCAGCACTGCGGCATACCACAGAAGAGACGCTGGGCATGAGAGTCGTCTACGGCATGCCTAGCGAGCAAAACGAGGCCGACATCTACTTCTTCGACAGCTACATCGTAGGCAAGGGCATAGGCGCCAAAGCTTGCGCCATGCATCAAGCTATCCTGCGCTTTTCGCCGCTGGTGATGTTGTGCAGCGGAGCCGGGCCACTCAATCAGCTGAAGAACGAGAAGTTCAGAGGAAAGATGGTTCATCTGCGGCATCCGCTCGGTCCGAAGAAGCTTGCGAACACGATGTTGAGTGCTCTCAAGGTGGGCAAGATCGATCTGATCAAAGAGCTTGGAAAGTACAACAAGGAGAATGCGAAGCCAGTAATGGTTGAAAAGGTATCGGAGAAAGAGCCATCCACTACACAAGTGAAAGAAGTCAAGGAAGAGCTTCCTTCGCATCCGAAGGGCCTTGAGCCTGCTAGCACGCCGCGCAGTCGTTCTCGCAGTCCTCGGCCTGAGCCTAAGCCGATACAGGATCATCAGCCAGTTGTACCAGCACATATCAATTCGATCTCTTCGCCAGCGGTGCTCACTGGTGGCGCAGCGAGGCAGACCCAGCATCTCCTACTCGTGGACGACAATCCGATCAACCTCAAGATCTTGACTACCCTAGTCAAGAAGCTCAATCACACCTTCGAGACTGCATCAAATGGCCTTGAAGCCGTACAGCTGTACAAGGCATCACTAATCCAAAACCATCAATTCGACTTCGTCTTCATGGACATCTCAATGCCTGTCATGAACGGCTTCGAGGCTACCAGGGAGATCCGCCGCTTTGAAAAGGACGAAAAGGTCGGCTGTGCAGCGAGGATTGCCGCGCTAACGGGCCTGGGCAGTGAGATGAGCAAGCAGGAGGCTTTTGCTTCGGGTACAAATTTGTTCTTGACGAAGCCGGTTAAGCTTGGCGAGATCAAGAAATTGCTAGAGCATGAGCAGGTGAGAGGCCAGGATGCTGTTGGTGGCTAAGCTGTCCCTCTTTATGGACAGTGTACTTTCAAGCATGGGAAGTTATGGCGTTCTTTCAACTTTGGCTGGCACATCGCGATCGGAAAATGCATGTCTTATGGGAACAAGGGAGGATGGCAATTTTGCGCCAATGGCACGATGAACAGGTAAAATCTCGTGAGTGTTGGATGAATGATCATTATCTAAAGTTGACTTTCTGTGCATGCCCCATGCTTGTCATTATATGTACATTTCCTTATTCTGTCCCTTCCTGCTTCGCCATAAGGTGCTGACCCCTGGTAGCAAAGATGGCCTTGCCGTATGGACTATTTTGGTTATGGCTTGAATTTCTGCGCCTTCAATGATGGAGTTGGTGCCGTGCCGGCCGCAATATCTGCGTAGATCGCCTTGTTGATGGTCTTGCTGCAGCCCTTATAGTCCGCGTACTGAGTGGCATTGAAGAACTTGCATGAGTCTGTGACAAAGACCTGAACGACACCGAGATCTTGCAGTGTGCATGTGGCGGAAGCGTTGAGGAATGGAAAGATGCAAGGCTCGATCAGCTGAAAGGTGCGATCAGTGGGATGTTCATTACTTGGACGGCTTGCAACTCACATCGGAAATGACCTGCGATCGTGCGCAGTGGCAAGGGAAGTCGTCTTGGTGGCATCCGTCGCGACCGAAGCCACCTGGCGAAAGCTCGCCAATCGAGTATTGCTCGCAGTAGTCGGCGCAAGGAGGCACGATCTCGAGGAGATCTGCGTACGAGAAGCAGTGATACTTCTCCCACTGGGACTGGTTGAATTGAGGGAACTGGTCTCGGATTTCCTGAGGTGGAATGGATGACTTATCATCGCAATCCTCGGTCCTCTTCGAGAAGCTCCAGTCAAAGCCGAAGCCAGGCATTGCCAGCGCTCCGGCGGCGAGCGAGAGAAGGGTTAGGGCGTACATGCTGACGAATGTGCGCTTGTTTGTGGGAATCGTAGTGGTTGATAATTGACTATCAATTCATCAACGAGACCTGCGATCAAGCTCTTTATACTGCTGAGCTATACTTAGGTCGACACAAAGCCAGGGACACAGATTCGTCGTCGATCTTCTGCATGAGGCAAAGGCTTTGCGAAGCGATTGCATCCTAACAGTCCGTCTTACGGTTGACAAGGCTGAGTTGCAAGGTGCAACCGTATGGGAGGTGCGGCTTGCAACAGGTCTAGCATGAGTCCAGACAGGTTTGGCCACCACCTTCAAGGTCGTCGCCTTGCACCATACTCCGGAACGGCATGTTCCTGGTGACATTTGCATGCCTCGCGTGTGTGCTGGGACGTATCAAAGGATGCCAGAGCAACAACGTGCAGGTTGCCAGGGTGTCAATATAGCTTAAACTTTTGCGCTTGCGTTCCAATTGGTAGGATAAACACCAAAAAGCTTCCTAAGCTACTGAAGCTAAGATCAATAGTTGACGGCAGATGCGGCGGTGCGTCTCCGCGTGCAGATCCATCTGCCCCGCACCACTTTGGCATCACTGATTTTCTGGTATCTTCCTAAGTATCTCGTCAGCTTTGCTTTCAGCCCAGAAATTCGAGATGGACGAAAGGTGCGGATATGTTGAGCTAGCTGCTATCGTCAATGCGAAGCCTGTCGACCGTACTGTAACTTTTGAGCATCTCACTTGAAGATTGCGATTTCTGAATCGCAGTTCTTGTGCCGACGTGAGTCCATGTTCCTGCATATGATGACATTCTTCATTGCCCGTTTGGGACAGCTGATAATCCCTCGCTATGATCGCTCGTTCGTTGCTCGCTGCCGGATCTCCTGCAAGATACTTTGTACATGTCAAGATTTTTTAGCAATTGATATATCTCGAATCTAGATCGTTCACAGATCATCTCAGTTTTTTGTATCCGATGTGTGTCGTTGAACTGAAAGCCCGCAGTGGCTACCGTCTAGTTTCCCTCTTGCAAAGAACAGCAGGAGTAGAGATGTAGCAGTTCATCGGCTCTGCTGATCGGCCCCAAGAAAAACCCTAGATTGAGAGACCGGAACACCATGATCCCTAGCGATAGACCGATCTAGACGTTACGATTTGAGCTCTCGCAATGATGACTGCATGACCAGAAGGCGCTCACTTTGCACACGTGTGCTCGATGGAGGCTTGTCCTGAGTATACAAGATCTTTGTACCGAGGCCTAATCTTCGTGCATATCGACCATTCGCGGCATCGAGCAAGAATATCTCTGCAAAACTTCATTGTGAGAATGGAGTTTTCCTAGAGGTATGAGTAGTGACCTTCTGGCAGAGAGCCGAGCGCCCGGCAACCAGTTTGTTATCTTCTAGAAGGACTGCAACCGGCTTGAGACTGCATCCGTCTCTCGGCTAGCAAGAGATGAATTTTCATAATCGTAGTTGTAGTTATTCAAGTTTCATGCCATGCATTGTGTTGTTGAAGTTGCCGTGATCGATCAGAAAAGATCGGTACAGCTCCCTCCGAGATCTGTACGCCGATCTCGGTGCGCGCCTCCGCAGCTATACATCTCTTCACTTCACTAACAGTATGTTGAGGCAATACTTGCTTTCGAATTACAGAACCAATACTCGATTGATCTCTCGATCACTTCCTGCCGTGCGTCAGAGCGGTCCATACCATACTCCACCGAAATCAGCCATCATGAAGCTGCTTTATCCGACCAACATTACTCTGGACATTGACTCACTCAAAGGCTTTGCTCCAACTCTTCATCCCTACGATGTCAAGCAGCCCATACCTGATGATCTTCTAGACGCAGATATCCTCGTCACTTGGTCAAATACTGCGGACAACTTGAAGGATGCCGCCTCACGCATGAAAAATCTTAAATGGATCCAATCTCTAGCTGCAGGGCCCAACGATGTTCTGAATGCCGGCTTCGATAAGTCCGTGCAGGTGACGACCGGCTCGGGTCTACATGATCACACCGTCGCAGAGCATACACTGGCTCTATTGCTGTGCGCGGCCCGCCGGTTGGATGAGATGAAGGAATATCAGCTCCAGTCCAAATGGCCACAGCACTTGGGAGGTCCACAGCCTGATCGGCCGAAGGGCAAATTCACATCTCTACGAGGGGCAAATGTGACAATTTGGGGTTACGGTAACATCGCGAAAGCTCTGGCACCCTCGCTACAACTGCTTGGCAGCAATGTGAGAGGCATCGCAAGGTCCGATGGTGTTCGCAGCGGCGTTGAGGTACATTCTGAGAGCAAGCTCCCAGACATTCTATCGCAAACAGATGCTTTGGTGATGATTCTGCCAGGGTCAGATAGTACCAAGCACGCTTTGAATGCTGAGCGCCTGAAACAATTGCCAAATCATGCATGGATTGTTAATGTTGGTCGCGGGACGAGTATCGACGAAGATGCTCTTGCGGACGCACTTGACAAGGGAGAGATTGGAGGTGCGGCATTGGATGTATTCGAGAAGGAGCCTTTGCCGGGAGGTCACAGGTTCTGGAAGACACCGAACACGATTGTTTCGCCTCATGCTGCAGGAGGGCGGCCACAAGGAGCGGAGGAGCTGATAACATGGAACCTTCGGCGGTTCATGGCCGGGCAAGAGCTGAAGAACAAAATTTAGTTACAAGATCAGATGGTGTGTAATCCTAATTGAGGGCAGCCAACTTCTGCTTTTCGCTGTTCACCGTTAAACAACCCATGTATGCTCCATGTTCCGAAATCGATCAGTGGAGGGACTTACAATAAGAGAGTCACTTATTTGGAGCGGTGATATGCGTGTCGGACATCGATGTGGAAAACTCATGCTTGGCTATCACATTCGAGAATCCTCTAGAGTTCTTGAGCCATAGACGGATACCTTGATGAATCCCATACAATATGCTTGGTGAAGGAGGCTAAAGTTTAGCATTAAATTGTACGGGGATATTTCTAGCTACAGACGTGCCAACTGAACGCCGCCCTATGCTTGCGTTAAATCACATCACACAGATATCGGTTGTCCGGCAACTGGCACAGCTGTTGTCTCAACCACCGAAACTGTTACGTTCGAGCTCTTTTTCGACTCACCAGTCTTCGCACGAAAACTGTCCTCTGCTCTCTTTACGTCGGCATCAAGATCGTGCCACCAAAGCAGTGGCAGTCTGATGTTGGCTTCCTCCGTGATTTTGGCCAGATCGTCGCCGAACTTGGGGTCGATAAGGTAGTATGCAAGTCCAACCTCTGCGCTCTGTCGGACGACAGACTGGGCGCGAGGACGGCGAATCTCGTCGTACACCTCGAGTGCCGTGTCAAGCTGGGACTTTGTTCGGACCATTCCAAGAAGTTTCGACAAGATCAAGGCGTCTTCAAGGCCTTGTCCAGCGCCTGCCGCCTGACTTGGGCTTGACGCATGAGCAGAGTCTCCGAGAAGACCGATGCGTCCCTTGTAATAGGTCGGGGTATCGGGATGGTGGAAAAGGGGCCACTTCACTGGCTTCACGAACTGATCGGATGTCAGTCACCTGAATTGAAGCATGCATACCGGCTGCTAAACTTACCTCAAGCATGGACTTCAGTCTGCTGTCGAAATTCTCGAACTCAGCTTCCATCTCTTCCCGCGTGACCTCAATTGTGCCCACGGAGCCATTCCAAGGCTTCTCGTCGTACATGAAGCATACAATGTTCACCTCAGTACCGCCGGAGATTGGGTACATGGTCCAGCCTTTGCGCGGCCCCATCCACCACTTTGCGTCCGTGCCGCGGTGACCAACTCGCTTCTTTGCCTCCTCCATTGGTGCGATGCCACGGTAAACGTAGGTGTGGACGTACTTGGCTGGAATCTCTTCTGGCCATCTCGACTCAAGAACTGCTCTCCTTGAGAGGGCCTTGATGCCATCGCAACCAATCACGATATCAGCTTCAACAACTGCACCGTCCTCGAAGTCAATGGTAACCTTGTTGCTGCCATTTGGCTGAACCATCTTGCTGACGCGCTTGTTGAACTTGACAGTGCCTTCCGGAATGAGTGATTCCATGATGGCAAGCAGCGCCTTGCGGTGGGCAGAAGAGCGCTCGAACTTTGGATGGGAAACAGAACCGCCATGGAAATCGTCTGAGATGCCGAAACCCTCCTGTGTCGCCAGAATCTCGAACTGCTCATGCTTCCTCTCGGGTGTTGTGTTGCCGACCTTGACTTCGTTGTACATATGGGCGAAAGTGGGATCCATCAACTCCATGGCGCGCAATGCGTTAGGGCCAAGACCAATTCCAGCACCCACAGCATCGAACTTCGGTGCCGCCTCGTATACTGTGCATTTGACATTCTGCTTGAGAAGGCCGATGGCAAGGGCCAGCCCACCAATGCCTGCACCAATGATCACCACTGAGATTGGCTCGTCGTCGATAGACATCTTGGGATCTGGAGGCTGTAGAGACTGTGTTGTCGATGAAGAAACTCGGTATGAATTCTTAGATTTCAAGCAAGAGCTCGTCGGGTTTTGAAGTCACGAGAAAATGCCCGATCGAATGCTTGCTTGCCGTTCCCGGTCACGCCACAGATTCCCTTGCAGCGGCAATGGTCTTCGCGACAGTCGTTCCAGAAAGGAGCGACATCGAGATCAGCGGATGATCATCAGTGTGCATGCTGAGGCAGACGTTGCCGCATGCCATGGCTGCCATGTTGTTCGCATACAAACAGCCGCCGGGAGTTGGGAGACTGATAAGCGGCGCAGAATTCCAAAACCGGCCAGCGCGAAACAGCAAAGGGTCCCGGCTGAGCGCAGGCGGTCGAGGCTAGTGGCGTGCCCCAGCAAGGATGCTGAGTGGGGCCTGATAATCGGGGGATCAAGGAGACCCTAGTCCAGGCCTGGTGGCGCCCTCGTGGTAGATCCAGTCCTGCGGTCTTCGATTCTGCGATCGATATCAATATGCATAAAACGATCGAGAACAAGCACATATAGAAGCAGCTGCATGATTGGTCGCGATTGGCATCTCGCAAGTCTGAAAACGTTCTCTGAAGAAACGCATCCCGAACCATGGCGCCAATCACTCGAGTCACGATGATCAAGATCCGAGAGGAAGATATCGGCACCGCACTGAAAGGATTCGAGACTTTCACGAAGAACCAGAAGAAGGTATGGACGAAGCACGTGACTTTCGTTCAGCAGTACTGATGCTATCCGAAGGATGGCAAGCCATACATACTGACAATGGAAGCTGGAGCGGCGAGAGGATCGGTTAAAGATCAGGGCTATACCTTTGTCACCAAGTCCGTCTTCAAGAGCATGGAGGATCAAAAGTTCTACGAGGACGAATGTCCTGCACACAACGAGTACAAGGTCTTTCTGAAGGAGAATGCACCAGCCTCAGGATTGCTGTCTGTCAACTTCGAACCAGGCTACAGCTTCACTCTATAGATCCCAGCAGAAGCTGGAGAGACATCATGTCCAGACTGTTAGGTTGAATTAAGCATGGCAACATCTACACGACTCCCGTCGCCTCCATCAAATACCCTTATTGCTCTGATATCAAGCACTCACATACTGTCTATTACCATAGTCTAGGCTCTGAGGACTTCAAGACTGAGATGTATGTTCATGCACTGTCTCGCAATGAGATCACTGTAGGATGCCAGTAGCCCACCTTTCTAGCCATGGAACGAAAAGTCAAATTGGTATTTCTGCTCTAGTCTAGTGCTTCTCGAGTAGTGAGCCCCAGCCACTAATCTGGTCCTTGATGCCATTTGTCCTGCTCACTGGTCAGCCAGACTTTCCAAAAGGAACTGAATCAGAACGTACCTATATGCATGCCAGACAGTCGCCGTGTTGATAGCAATCACTGGCTTCCCAAGCTCGATCTCCATCTCTGCTGCCGCCTTGCCGGCCAATAGGTTCGTGCCGGCCTGGATCAGCAAGTCTACATCCGGCGCATCGACCTTCCGGAAAGCAGCCTTGATTTCCTCTGCGGGCACTTCCGATATCGATGTCGCTGTCGCACACTTCATACCGTAAATGCTCGCCACATCGCAGCCAATCTGTGTGAAGAAGTCGACGACTTGCTGATCACCAACTGGCTGATATGGTGTGATTATACCAATCCTCTTCGCGCCATACGCCTTCATGACTTCACGGCAAGAGTCGGCGCCAGTGGTCACACCAAGGCCATTTGACAGCTTTGACATGAATTTGATGAACTCCTGAGCACCATCCGCACCACCCCAGAAGGTCTCCGCTGACATGCCCATGACTAGATAGTCAACTTTGGCATGGCAAACACTCTCCACGGAACGCTGGATCTCACGGCGGAGGTCCTCGAGGAAAGCCTCCATAGCCTCGGAGCTGCTCAGATCGGGATTGTTGACAAAGATTCGTCCACTGTGCCATGACACACCTGAGATGCGTGTTACAAAACGGCCTCGAGGAACAGGTCAGACGACTCACCTGGCACGGACATAGCATTGAATTCAGCCTCGACACTGGTGTTTGTCGAGGGCAGGATTAGCCCAAACTGAGCTCTGTTTGCCATAATTCCAACCATCTTGATATTGTGATTAAAGACTTCGACTACGCGATGAATTCGAGAAGAGTTCTGGCAACGATTCTATCTGATGCACGAGCAGGACCTCGCTTTGCTACAAGTATACTGCCGCTGCTTCCTCCTGGCAATGATAAATGATGGGCTCCGCAGCTTGAGATGCCGACTGCGGCTCAGGACGCTGGTCAGATGGGTTCATTATGGTTCCACGTAGAGAAGTCCGCTGTTACGAGTGGAGCAGCGTCCCGGTACCATGCAGCCGGATATATCTTCGTCTGGAGGTGATGAAGTGTGAGGTCAAATAACGTTCGCTTATTTGGACGGCTCGCCCTTGCTAGCGTGCTTCTCAACCTGGAACCAAGCATGCGGCCAAGCGTCGGTTCATGGTTCCGAAGACCTTGCTCAAGCTACTCATCCTTGTTCCAGCCTTCTGGATATCTTTTGCAGGCGTGTCGCTGTGGGGATAGATGGATTAGTCCATGATCGGCAGTAATCCGAAGATACCGTTCAGGCGACTTGGATTCGCCCAGGCTCAGTAGTCTTATCTACAACAACATGATTCAGGCCTAGGTTAACGAGGCCAGCGTCGACTTGGAGATTGAAGCACGCATATTTGAACGTCGCGTGCCTTGATCGTGAAAATTTTCTGGACAAGGCTTGATTCAATCTTTCGACCATCACGTTTCTCTCTCGTCATTGAGATCCACCTCCACACGCACTATGTCTGAACTTACGGAGAAGACTGCCACTGACGGCGTCCTGCCCTCTCAACAGGGCGTTGACAAGTCATCTCTTGTCAAGGAGGGTGTCCTAAGCTCGACTTCGTCTGGCGAATTCGAATATGTGCCTCCATCAGCCGCAGAGGACCGAAGGCTCACGACGAAGCTTGACCTGAAGCTTATCCCAATCTTTGGCCTCCTGTACCTCATCTGCTTCCTCGACAGAACGAACATCGCCAATGCACGTCTTGCTGGCCTCGAGGCCGCCCTCAACATGCCGTCCAATGGCTTCAATGTGGCACTCTCGATTTTCTACATTCCTTTCGTAAGTCCTGTGCATACAGCTGAGCATTTTGGCGAAGGATTGGACTGATCATTGGCAGGTCATCTTTGAAGTGCCGAGCAACTGGATCATGTCGATGTCCTGGGTGAAGCCAAACCTCTTCCTCGGTTTCCAGACATTCGTTCTCGGTAAGCCCGTTCAATAATCCGCAAATGGCTATGCAATGCGTTCTTGAGACGGAGAGATGGCTGCTGTAAGATACAGACCATCGTGTCCAGATAGGTGGTCGCATCTGCCATACCATTTCACGTCTTACGATTCAGCGTCATTGCATGAGCGATTCAGCGCAATGGCATCATATAAACAGACATTCACTGATATCGGTCAGGTATCCTCGCCATGTGCCAAGGTCTCACAGCGTCGTATGAAGGCCTTCTTGCCATTCGTTTCCTCATGGGTATCGTCGAGACTAGCTTGCCAGCCGGTGCTAGTATGCTCATCGCCTCCTACTACCGCAAAAAGGAAGTGGCTCTTCGCTTTTCCATGTTCTTTGCCTTCGGCCAAATGGGTGCTTGCTTCAGTGGTGTAAGTAGTTCGTCGCATTTGTTAATGTTTCATGACACTGATCATGTCTAGCTTCTGGCATACGCTTTGATGGACCTCGGTGGACCACTTGACGGCTGGCAATGGATCTTTGTAGTTGAGGGTCTCATCACGATCGTTTTCGCCGTCCTGGTTTTCATCTTCGTCCCACATTTCCCAGCGCAGGACAGGTGGCTCTCTGAGCAGGATCGCAATATGCTTGTTGCCCGACTCGAAGCAGACAAGGGCAAGGAGGCAGAACACGAGAGCGGCAAAATGTGGTTGAAGGCTTTGATCGACTACAGGGTGTGGCTCTGCACGATTCTCTTCTTCCTCGCCGATGTTTCCGCCGGTTCCCTCTCCAGCTTCAATCCCACCATTCTCAACGAGCTCGGCTGGACAGCCAAACGTGCCCAGGTTATGACCATCCCAATTTGGATCGTCGGCACGGTTATCGCTTTGACTTGCAACCTTTTGGCCGGTCGCCTCAATTGCCGCTGGCCGTTCCTCTTGGCTGCCATGTCTGCTTCTACCGCTGGCTGGTGCATCCATTTGGCTCTCCTCAGCTCCCCAGTGAGATACTTCGCTCAGTTCATGATTTCGGCGGGTACATTCGTAGCTATGCCGATGTATGTTGGGTAAGTAAAGATTTGTGCACAATCATTGTAGTAGTGATATGTGCTAATATTATGGTGTAGTCTCCTCACCGCCAACGTCAAGGGTCAAGCCTTCAAGGGTGTCGGTACAGCTATCAGTAAGTCGAGCACGGAATAACATATTGAACAGAACATACCTAACAACTTCCAGTCATTGGTATCGGCAATTGCGCCAACTTCATCTCCTCGAACGTCTTCATCAAGACTCAAGCCCCGAAGTACCCAGTCGCATTCCGCACCGGCACGACTATGACTGCCCTCTGCATCCCATTCCTTGCACTGCTAGTCTTTATCTTCGTTAGACATAACAAGAAGATCGACCGCAAGATTGCGGCAGGACAGGAGCTCGATGACCAGAAGGACTACAAGTTCGTGTACTAGATATTGGAGGTGTTGAAGAGAGCGATAGAACGGTGTCGCGGATACGAGCGCGAGCCTGTAACAATCTTGGATATTCTTGCATTGGGCACTCCCAGCATAGATCATGGATAGACCAATGTCAGCCTTGCAATGGGCATGATTGATATATGTACCATTTCTGAAAAAAGGAACCTCACTATGGTGCTGAAATTCTTCTGCTGAGTTCTATCTGTAGACTTTCGTCCGATGATAGGTGGACTGAAGTCCGACAGCTAACTAGCAGATCGGCTGAATACACCTAGACTGAAACTAGTCTATTCCAGTATGCACAAGAGCGAGTGGAAACAGAATTTTAGAAACTAGAGGTCTGTCATGGACGGATTGCATTCGTTATCATCGCTAAATAGAGACAGACATTGACCACTATCATCCAAAGTCGTGGATACTACATGGTCGTAGCTAGCATCCCTCCTGTAAACGCGTACGCCAGCGCTACCTCCGAACAATGGTCTCGATGTCGTCCCACGTCCAATCCTGCCAGTTGTTTCCAGGTTCGTCCATAAAAGACAATTGCGTCCATGTTTGAGGATCGAAAAGCTGTCCTCTGTATTGCATACCCATGTCTGGCTGCATTGTCGGATCTATGGGAAAGGCCAATAGATTTTGCATGCTCGACGGAGTACCCATCTGGCGAGGAGAGTACGGTATGGATGTCGCAGGCGTCGCTGGCAAACCCGATGGTGAAGCAAGCATTCCATCGCTTTGAGTTGTCGCGTCAGGAGGCGGCCGTGTTGCTTGTTCGGCGGCCGAGTTCACATCAATCACAATTTTGCCTAAAGCCCTCATCGAGCCAGGACAGCGCGAATTCATCAAGTGTCGCCCAACTATAGACGAAAGGTCTCTCAGCACAACGCGCGATTCCGAATTTGGTCCATAGCGCTCCTGATTGACTCGGAGATCCAAGACAAGCACAAGGGCAGAAGCGACCTGAGCGGACAATTAATGCGAGCCAATACATGAAGGCTTAGGACTTACTGTGTAGAAGATATCGAACCAAGTGACAGCATTGTAGCGATGTATTGCATCAAGCTTCCGTAGGAGCTGACCCAACGCCTTTCCTGCATCCACACAAGTCTCAGACACGGTGATGAGAGCCTGAGGTATTGGCTGTTCAGGTGCTTTCTCCGTGATGATCATTGCTCTACGTAGCAACGCAGATCTGGTTATGAGCACAAGAATGTAGTTGTACTCGATGTGCAGCAGGAGTAACGGTCGCTGCACAGTAGGAGCTAGGGATGTTGCGGCTTCGACCCGCAGATGAGGTGGAAGTCCATCTTTCCATCGGTCGAGTTCGCGAAGTATAGCAGCAGTTGGCGATAGTGGTCGATTGTACGCATCTTCCGGCTGCACACCTCCCGTCCCGCCTGGGTTCAATGCTTTACATGCAGAGCCCAAGATCACTTGAAGCTTCTGAAACCATTTGTTGTAATCTGGAGGAAAGTATCCAGCCGTACCCAATATCCTTTCATTGGGACACCCTACGTTGCTTGAGATGTGTGCAATTGCACTCGGTCGATCATACGAGGACACCTGCATCTGCTCGAACGCGTACAAGGTCCACCATACCTGCTTTCGATGCTCTCTACCGAGTCGACTCTGGCCCTCCTTGATATCATCTCTGTGAAGGCCAATGGCATGGGCCACTCGAACAGCTGTTCCGGTCAAGTTCCAGCATGCGTCTCTGTGGTTCGTGTTATGCAAATGTAACGCCGCGAGCATCAGGGCTTGAACAGTGAAGACATTGCTTGAAAACATGACACTTGGTAGCAGTGTTTGCACGTGCGTCCACCACTTCTTCTGTGCTCCCTCTGGAATCTCTATCGAGGTAACACGCCTGGCAAGGATGAGGACGCAAAGCACTTTGCAGAGCCAGATTGGGTCGGATGCCGAATTCGATGCCGCCCACGCATCGTATGATTCGCGAAATGAGGTCTCGTGCAGGATAGGGAAGTCAGAATGGACATGCTCAAAGTACGCATCCATCAAAGTCTCCAAGACTGCACCATCGATTTCTCTAACAGCATCTGAGGGCGATCCACAGTCTGTGATTGTTTGACTGGAAGCGCGGCGATCCATGAAGCCAACATTCTGCGGTGGCGCGTTCGGATTCTTAGAAAGCTCGAATATCTGATCCGCCGCATTTTCGCCGAACATGGCGAATTCGACCATCTGGTAATTTCCAATGAGACGCCGAAGGTTCAGGTGAAACAAAAACGAGCTTGACGGGCCCACGTATTGCATCTGTTTCTGGGCATCAGGTATGACCTGTACGGCGCTCTCTTCACCGGTATCTGGCACCGGCTTCTCGCCATCTTCGTTTGCGGGTGTGCCGTCTTCGACCTGAGGCAGAGGGATTCCAAGGGATTTGCCAGTTTCTTGAAGGCTACTGATAGTAGCTAGATTGGCTTCGGGAAGTAGGCCTTTGACAAGCGACTCCAGAAGAGTGATGCGACTCCCCACACCCTCGACGCTACCGTATATTCTGCGTTTGCGGGGAACCGTGGTTGTGCATGAGATATTGTGCAGTTGACAGTATCGGCATTGATCTTGGTCCAGCAGGCGGTCGCATTTCTGCTTACGAGCCTTACACCGATCGCATGAAGTCTCGGTTCGTTTTCGCTTGTCCAATGGGACTCTTCTGCTTGCTGGGTCCATGATGATGAATGTGGCAATGGGGAGAACCACCAAACGCGTTGTTCAGGACGCGTGAGGCAGTGACTTTGTGCGCAAAGAAGCTGAGCGTACTCGACGAGAAGAGATGTATCACACGCCGTAGATGCGGTCCGCCATCGTCAACGGCACCAAGCGAGTTCCACGCTCACGAGGGTGCTTCTGGAACAAGTTTGGTTCACGATAAGCACGAGGTCTCATGCCTGTCAGTGGGGCAAGAGTGATTTAGTCCGAGCTCCAGCGTTGGACTGAGCCCAACACCATGCCTCTTGCGTGCTTAGCTTGTCCATCACTTTTCAGGGTTCAGTCCGGGCACTACGAGGAATTTTAAATCCGGAACACTGTTCGACCTCGTTGGAGATGGCTGGATTTATTGTGGTTCGAAGATCAAGGAACGCTATATTAGATCGATGCATCTCCAAGTGTCCAGAGCCATCAGGAGACCATTGAGCGATCGCAGCTCAACTCCAGACCTTAGCATGGCTGATAATAATGAGCAATTCATGATTCACTCTTGTTTGATGAGCGGCCTCAAGTCCGGCCGGCCGGCCGATCTCGCCTGCTCGCTTTTAGCTCGAAACGGTAGATACGCAGCCGATGACGGTGTTGAGTTCCGAAGCTTTGTTCTGGGATTAAACATGAAATAAGAATGTAGCTGGATAGAGTGCGAAAGTGCTCGAAATCCTCTCGTCGCACTTTGATTGACTTCGATCACACAATGGCCGGCATCCAGCACCAGGAGAATGCGAATTATGCCTCCGCCGGGTTTGGCAACCGCATTGGCTGGGGCTCATCACCAGCTCTGCTCATCATTGATGTTTGCAAAGCATACTGGACCGAGGGCAGCCCATTGGATACCAGATCAAATCCTGCCTCAGTCGCATCCGTCGATTCCATGAAGACCTTGTTGGCCGCAGCTCGAGAGGGAAATTGTCCCGTGATATGGACACGCGTGGTATACAATGACATGAAGGAAGCTGGCATATTTTATCTCAAGAGCAAGCCCCTAGATGTGTGGAAAGTCGGGGATGAGCGTGGTCTCGATGCGTGGATGGAGGGTCTGGTCCCAGATGCGTCCAAGGGTGACATCGTTGTCGATAAGAGATATCCCAGCGCATTCTTCGGAACAGACCTGATCACGAGACTGAGTGTGCTTCGCGTGGACACATTGGTGATTTGTGGAGTCAGCACAAGTGGCTGTGTGAGAGCAAGCACTCTGGATACCATGCAGCATGGCATAAGACCAATGGTAAGTCCTTCTTGAGGCATTCTTGCAACTGGCTAATATGTCTCCAGGTCGTTGGCTCAGCTTGCGGCGACCGCTCACCAGAAATCCACAATGCGAACATGTTCGATATCAATGCTAAGATGGGCGATGCTGTGACAGAGGACGAGGCAGTCCAACATCTTAAAGCTGGTTGGAAGGCATCTTGAGACGATTCATTCTATAAACGCTAGACTGAGCAATACCCAATAGATCACTTTGCTTCTTCATACAGCAATGACTCCTGGCCTTATGCTGTCTTTACGAACGCGTCGTACAATTTCGGTTGGCGAGTGGCCACAGGATCCAAGTAGAATCCCTGGACTTTGGAGTGGGAATCCTGCAGGTCCAGTTCGTAAAAGATGTTCTCCTCGAAGCCGGTCCTCGACCAGATTGCTGTGGGATACCGCATGAGCGCAATGCATTGACCAAAGACGAACCGGTCCGCTAGCACAATCTGACTGCCGAATTTGGCTGGGTTGTCTGTTCGTGCACACGACACCACATGAGTCCGGTTCTCTTCCGTCCGCTCGACAGCTGCGCATGTTGCTGCTTCAATGCGGTCCCAGTCCGCCGGATGTGCAATCACTTCAGCGCCACGAAGAGTCAAGATGCGAGCCATCTCAGGGAGCCAAACCTCGTTGCCAATCATCATACCGATAGTTCCGATTGGCGTCTCGACTACAGTAAAGTCTTGCCCTTTAGTCGCCCAGCTTCTCTCCTCTTCACCAATGTGGACCTTGCGGTATTTGCCTACTATCTCGCCAGCGTTGCTGATGAGGTATGCGGTAGAATAGAACGATGTACCGTCCTTTTCCACCAAGCTCGCGACTACCCACATGCTACCAGCCTCCTTCGTCGCCTCCTGGACCTTTGAGAGCAAGTCTGTCGAAAGCTTGGCTGCAGCCTCGGGGTCTTTGGCTACCTCGCCGCGCTTGAACGGGAACAACTCTGGAAATACCCCCAATTGAGCACCTCGAGAAGCAGCATATTTGATCTGCCCCACTGTCCTTGTAATCGTCCAAGTCGTGCTGTGATACCAACTCAATTGCAGCGTAGCAATCTGTAAAGGCTTCTTCGGGGCATCTTTCGCAACAGGCCCGTACATCTTTGCCACCGGGTGAGATTCAACGGGCGCCACAAGCTCCTTGTAGAGATCGGGTCTTCGGAATTGATCGAACGAGCCAATGCCTCCACCGAGGATTTTAGGAAACGATGTCTCTGGTGTTATATCTGCCCACACCACTCCATGATCAGTCTCGCCCGCGCATGCCAGAATTTCTCCTGTGGGACTTATGATTTGCGAGCCGCCCGTCCATGGGTACTGATCCTCAGGTCCGCCGACCGTATTGCTTGCCACCATCCAGACGTGGTTCTCGATCGCTCGCAGAGGCTCATGGCTTCGCATCTCATCGGGACCACGCGAGTTCAGACTGTTGCAAAGGATCTCAGCACCTTTCAGGGCCGACAGACGTGGCACTTCAGGTACAATGCCATCAGCACAGCTCAGAAGACCAAGCTTGCCAATAGATGTTTCGATCACTTCGATCTCCTTGGATCCAGGCACAAAGAGCCCGTATTCATAGTCCCACTACCAATGAAGATTAGCACTTCCCTTGCATGACTTTACGCCAGACTCACAAGGACTGTTTTATGATGCACGTAGAGCACTTTGCCTTCATTTCCAATCAAGACAACAGCAACATGGACATTCGGCGATACATCAGCTTTCAGGTCCACTCCAGCAACAATGAAAATATTGAGCTCCTTTGCAGTCTCGCATAGTCCTGTGATATACTCTCCATCAATTGCTTCGCTCAATCGATATGCTGTCTCCTTGTCCTTGTAGTCGATGCGCGTACGGTTTGCATTTTCCGGGAGCACAATGAGCTGAGCTCCTGCTGCGGCGGCTTCTCGAATGTACTTGCGACTTAACTCGACGTTGGCGGTAACGTCCGTGTGAGAGTAGAATTGAGCGGTCGCGACGCGCACCTTCCGATGCGTACCATTGACAGTCATTGCGCTTGCAGAACACTTGAGATTCGTCTCCTAGGACTCCGTAGGAGTACCAGCGCGTCTGCCATCATGTTCACATATCAAGTTCGCGAATCTCGCGCCTTCCGACGCACGGCAGCTAAAATCGTGTTCCCGTGGATCCTACTCCTAGCGGTCGCGTGGTGAAGCGCCTTCGCTTGCATGGATGCATTCCCCACCGTTATCGAAAGGGTGGTCCCTGTGAAGTGTGGGACCTGGAGTCGGAGCTGTCGGATGCGTGTGCGGCTGCAGACAGCCGATAACTCGGAACTGATTCCCGTTACCCTCGCCGGGTGTCAACCATACAACAATGACTCTCTCTAGTCTCGACATGTCAACGAGCCGGCAAACGCAACTCCGAACGTGATAAGAGTGGTACTTGCGGAGAGATTGAGATGCAGCCAATCAAGGTGAAGTGCTATGTCGCTGTCATGGTTTTGTACAATTTGCAATTGAGACGGAACACTATGAGAATAGTAGCGTCGTTGGAAGCCTGAACTACATTGGAAACAACATAGAGAAGCTACCTCGACACATCGGTCAGAGACCAGGACCATTGACCGTACGAGATGACGAACCTGAATCTTCCTCAGTCGAGCTCTACAGTGGTAGTGCAGCCACTGGACACAACTCTGGCCCTCTATGTCAAGTCGCTGAACTTCCTGAACCCCGTAATACCTGGCCATGAGGCGTACAACTGTCCGACGATGGCCTTTCTGGTCACGAGCCCCTCGACTGGCCGAAAGGTACTCTTTGATGCTGGAGGACGAAAGGACTATTGGAACTACTCCCCTCTGGTGGACGCGCGGTTCAAGAATGGTGTGAACGTGCTGGGATTCAAGTGTGAGAAGGGTGTGAACGAGGTGCTCACAGATGCCGGCGTTGAGCTGGAAAGTCTTGATGCGGTGGTTTGGTCACATTGGCATTTCGACCACACTGGAGACATGTCTCGCTTCCCCTCGAGCACCAAGATCATTGTTGGAGAAGCATTCAAGGCAAATCTACTGCCTGGCTATCCGGCGAACCCAAAGTCTCCCCTGCTGGAATCAGATTACGAAGGTCATGATCTCGTAGAAATCACGTTCGATGATGCATTCCGCATAGGCGACTTCCGCGCCTTCGACTACTTTGGCGATGGGTCCTTCTATCTCCTAGACGTGCCAGGCCATGCAATAGGTCACATGTGCGGTCTGGCACGGACGACAGAAGATACCTTCCTGCTCATGGGAGCAGACACATGTCATTTCGCGGGAGCACTACGGCCGACAGCAGAGGTACCTCTTCCAGAGACGCTTGAGCCTCAAGCTTGGGGCTTGGACTCCAACTTTCCGGCCCCTTGCCCGTGCACAATCTTCACAGACTGCCATCCATGCGGAGACGTTGAGAAGCGACCAACGAAGCCATGGTATACAGCCAGCAAGGCAGCGGGCAGCGCGTACGTCGATCCAGATACAGCGAACAAGAGCATCACATCACTGCAAGCCTTCGATGCCGACCCGAACGTCTTTGTGTGCTTAGCTCATGATCCTGGTCTCTTCGAGATTCTGCCACTTCTCAACCAAGACCCTTCGTGCTCTGTGAATGATTGGCAGGCGAAGAAATATAAGGAAATGAGCAGATGGAGATTCTTGAATGAGCTGCCGCGAGATGGGAAACCAGGGAGGCCGCCTCTTGTTATGGGCTGGTGGAAGGCCGGCAAGCAGATCGAGAAGATGGATGCGTTTACCGAGCGGAATGTAGTATAGCTTAGTTGTTGCCAGACCTGAGAACTCCGGATCAATGTCAACACCTGCCAAAGATAGGTGGATCGCTGAGCCTTGTATGTGTCTCATAGGATTTGTTTCTGGTTGTGAGGGGTGAATGCTATATACTTTTGCCTCTCCACAACAGGGTCAGCTGTCCTTTGTACATGATACCTCGTAGATTTGAACGCCTTGTAATGCGGTATGGACAAAGTTCGTTGGCTAGCGCATCCCGTTTACTCGCCAAATGTCTCAAGCCTTACTTCCGCCTGGACTATTGTTGTGCACATTGCGGTTGACCGTCCTCTTCCTCGTCTTCCCAGTGTGCTCCGGGTGCTCTTGGATCGTCTGAGCCAGCACCAAACTCTTCCAAATCTTCCTTCTCCTCATACTGTACTTCGTCAACTTCTGTCGCTTCGATTGGCGGGATTGATCCTGGCAGAAGATTGCGTATGCTGTCCGTCTGATTCTTCTCAATGAAGAACCCATCCTCCGGGAACTCGACATGGACAGTAAGGAAGAGATCACCCTTCGTCTCCGACCGCTTCACTGGCATACCTTCGCCTTCGATTTTCAGGATCTGCCCAGGCCGCAGAATCTTTCCCTTGGGTGGTGTTATCGATATGCCTCTGCCGTCCAAGTGCTTCACTACAGGTCTGCTGAATCCTGTGAGGGCCTCCGCCAATGTGATCTCCATCTCTGCCATCAAGTCGTCGCCTGCTCTTTCAAATGTTTCGTGGTCCGTCTCCTTCAACGTGAATATGATGTCGCCTGGTTCTTGATCTGGAACTTGGTCTGCCTCGCCGGCGAGCACGATCTTGTCGCCCTCTCGCGAACCTCGTGGGATGTAGAGCTCGAGTATCTTGCGCGTTTGTACCGTCCGGTTGCCCTTGCACTTCTTACACTTCTCTTTGTCCTTGAAAACTTGGCCCGTGCCGGAACAATTTGAGCACATCACTGTCTCCTGCAACATACCAAGCGGCGACTGTCGGATGGCCAGCTTCTGACCTGTCAAAAATGTCAGCGTGACTGTCGTTGCATGGACGGAGTATGCTTACCATGACCATCACACGAGCTGCACTTCTGTGGTTTCGCCTTCTCTTTGCCTCCACTGCCTTTGCACGTCTCGCATATGACGTTCTTGGTGCTTGCGAATCTTGTGGTCTTTCCCTTGTACAGCTCTTCCAGTGTGACTTCGTATTCCTGCTCTTCATTTGGTCCCTTCCTTGGACCTCGTCTCCTCGCGCCAGGGCCACCAGGCATTCCACCTGGCATGCCGCCGCCCATACCCATGCCGAACATCTGCTGCAAGATGTCGTCCAGATCTACCTCCGGGCCAGGTCCACCTGCACCGCCCTTGAAGGCAGACATGCCATGTGTGTCGTAAAGGTGTCGCTTGTCATCGTCTGACAGGATATCGTATGCCTGCTGTACTGACTTGAACCGCACCTCCGCTTCTTCTCTTTCGGATTCTGGGACTTTGTCTGGGTGCGATGAGAGCGCTGCTTTGTGATATGCCTTCTTGATCTCGACTTTTGTAGCGCCCTTCTGGATGTTGAGGACCTCTGAAAATCATCAGTACAAACACAGCTCTTAACGCAGCCTGGGCTCCACGTACCATAGAGATCCTCTTCTTCGACTTCGACGCCGTTCATTGTCAGCGGCGCTGTATTGCAACGGGCTCTGTATAATTCTTTTGCAAAGGGCAGTAAGAAGTCTGCACAGTGGCGGAAATCTGAAGTTATAAAGGAAACGTTCACTGGCTACCTCAAATGTTTTTGATTCATGAAGATTTCCGATCTCAGTCAGCCCTATGGGAGGTCCCTGCAGGCGGCCGAGGACTTCGAGATGTTTACATAAGCGATCAATGCTGTGTCTCAGTCGCGCAACCACGCCGCGTACTCGATCTCATCCTCCCTCTCTGTGATTGGATATTGAAGGCTTGATGTAATCTTGTACTGTCAGGATCCGACGCAAAACAACTTTTCCGACTGGATGCTTCTCATCTACCTTCGTCGAATTTTGTGCAACTGACTCGAAGGCAGAGATGAGGCTGCTTCATAAGGCTGAAGCCCCTTTTGGCTTTGCACCGCAGTCCATCTCAACTTCCCCGACCGCAGTGCACCATAGCTACAACGGCTGCAGTGTTATCGAAAACCATGGAGGATGCTCCGAGCAGACCTGACGATAGGGATCTAAACCTGGAGAGAGATATCACCGTTCAGAGCTCGGACCATCACATCGCGCGGGACTTCGAAAAGGAGCGTCTCGCTTCTCGACCATCACG
The DNA here is from genome assembly GCA_000611715.1 of Scolecobasidium constrictum UM 578. Classification (NCBI taxonomy): domain Eukaryota; kingdom Fungi; phylum Ascomycota; class Dothideomycetes; order Venturiales; family Sympoventuriaceae; genus Scolecobasidium; species Scolecobasidium constrictum. The sequence continues at coordinate 74,961 of AZYM01000113.1, forward strand.
AGGATCGATAGCACCGACATATCAACACCATCGGACGAGATCAAAGGACTCGAATGCCATTACCGCTGTTTCGACGCGAGAAGATGTACCTCAGCCGAACTACTCGATGTACACTCATGACAATCTCACGGCAACGAACACGACAGTCTACTCGGAGAGCAAATCACTCACCAACAAGAACGTGAAGCTTGCGGACCACATTTCGATTATTGTCGGACCGCCGATTGTGCTCATTCTCGATCTCATTGTCCCCTGCGCAATCTACTATGGTTGGCTGCATGCTGAGCGCAAGAAATGGCGGCAGAATGGGGAGCAGGGACCAAAACCAGTTTATGATGAGCATGTGCTGGGACTTTCGGTCGTTGCCTTTGGCATTGGCGAACTGTACATCCTGCTCGTGCGGATAGTGCGGCTGATCAAGGACTGGGAGGGATGCGCCCCTTTACTCTCGAAGCATCGATGGGAATTAGATGCCACATGCTGGGTGTATGGTATCAGCCTCTTTGTTGCGCTGATACCTTTCTTGGTGTCAACACTGGCCAAGGACGAAGTGATCCCGTGGCTGTACATCTATTCTCCTGGGTTCCTGATGGTCTTCCTTGGTCTCATCGCCATCATTACCCTCCTTCCGATCAAGATCCCCGTGCGGATCAATTCAGACCCAAAGGGCACCAGACTAAAGCCGATAGTCTACTACGCCGCGGAAGACTTCATCAGTGTGGACAACTTCCAAGGTAGAAAATTCCGGAAGCGCTTCCAGCAGCGATACGATGCGAACCCCAAAATACGCGCTATGATCCTGCACCTGACCTTATTCTGGATTGGCGGTATCTGTCTGTATCTCGGCTTGATCGGAGCGATCGTTTTCAACCTTGACTTTGAGGTTGCATGGGGACTCAGCTTGGGAGTGCTCTTCATGTGGATATTGACATGGGCAGGCTCGACCTTCCTGTGGGTGAGGCGGGTGGTAGAGAGGGAAAAGAACTTTGCGAGGCAGCAGAAGGCGAAGAGACTCAGTGCGATCATGGAGGAGCGACTGAGTATGATGATTGAGGATGCGAATCGAGCAGAGGTGCGTCAGGCTGCGGAAGATGCTTGATGGATATAGCGCTCGTCGTAGGAGCAGAGGGCCAGATTTAACTGCCTCCGATCAGCAGTCGAATAGTTGCTTTGAACATTTTCAAATCGGTGTAACATTAGCATAGCGGATCTATCACAATGAACTTTTTTGAAGACTTTAGGCTCGTTGCCGCTCTGTGCCTTTTCAGGCTGAAGAAGGAGCTTCTAGCAAGATGCGCTAGGCCAGGGTTGGCCTAGCTCACTTTGCCCGAAGCCCCGGCCGCACACTCAAATTAATTCGAAATTCTTGCGTCTTCACCCATCATCGCCAGTCGTCCACCACTTAGCAGATCAACAACCCATTGAACTGCTACAATGGCCTTCGTAAGTCTCCATCCAAGATGACGAACATTGCGCGCGCAACTTTGCAACCAGAACACCGCATTCTCACCTTTCAGTCCCGCCCTCCGAAGCTGTAGTAATCTGCTGTGAAAGGCGGGTGAAGAAGCTACAATATCGCACGATACAATGGAGAGCTAGCCGTCGCTCTAGTAGTCTGATCGTGCAATTCAATTTGCATGCCAGGCGAAGACGTCCGCAACGTTGCTGCGCTCTGAGCGCATGCACCCGCGGTGTTTGAAGATGAGGACCGGGTTGCAAGTCGCCGCACAATGCTTCGATCAGATCTGCAAATGTGATCGATTGAAGGGTGCTGACTTGAGCTTTTCTTGCGCTGCAGACCAAGACCATCAAGAACAATGGTGCGTACTGAGGCAGATCTGAAACAGTGAACATTGGGAACTGACGTTTGATACAGCGTACTACTCCCGCTACCAGGTGAAGTACAAGCGTAGACGATCCGGAAAGACCGACTACGCCGCCCGCAAGAGTATGTTCACATGGCAAGGTCACAGCGAAAGGCAATGCTAACTCTCGCGACAGAGCTCATCAGCCAGGCAAAGAACAAGTACAATGCGCCAAAGCACCGACTTGTCGTCCGGTGAGTTCTGCTTGATCCCAATCCTAGATCTCTGGCTTACATTTCGTAGCTTCACCAACAAGGACATCATCTGCCAGATCGTCAGCTCTGAGCTGAACGGTGACCGCGTCGTTGCTGCAGCCTATGCTCACGAGCTCAAGCGCTATGGCATCACCCACGGCCTGACCAACTGGGCCGCTGCCTACGCCACTGGTCTCCTCGTCGCTCGCCGCACACTCAAGAAGTTCGACCTTGACGAGGACTTCCCAGGTGTCGAAGAGGCAGATGGAGAATTCACCCTGACCGAGGCTACTGAGGGCGACGAGAGCCGCCGTCCATTCAAGGCTTTCCTTGATGTCGGCCTCGTCCGCACTTCCACTGGTGCTCGTGTCTTCGGTGCCATGAAAGGTGCATCGGACGGTGGTCTCTTCATTCCTCACTCCGAGTCTCGCTTCCCAGGCTACGACATTGAGACCAAGGAGCTCGATGCCGAGACTCTCCGCAAGTACATCTTCGGTGGCCACGTTGCCGAGTACATGGAGACCCTTGCCGACGATGATGAGGAGCGCTACAAGACCCTCTTCAACGGCTACATCGAGGACGGCATTGAGGCTGATGGTCTCGAGGAGCTCTATGCTGATGCTCACAAGCAGATCCGCGAGGATCCATTCAAGAAGGATGATGACGAGGGTGAGAAGAAGAGCAAGGACTACTGGAAGGCGGAGAGCAAGAAGTACAAGAAGGGCAAGCTTTCGTCTGAGGAGAGACGTGAGCGTGTCAAGGCTAGAATTGAGGAGCTCAAGGAGGAGCTTGCATAAATGGATGTGCTAAGCTTCGACTACTAAACGCTTATGCTCCAAGGGGAGAGACGATGCTTGTATATGCTCGATACTGCATGTACCGGTCGTCTACTACATATATCACTACGCACCATGCATAGCTCGACTGGCATGACTGGCGTCTCGGAGTTGGCCAGCGGTAGGGCGCATCAAAACGAATCATGATACTTCGAGCGAGATAACTCGCTCTCTTGCAATTATCCACATCTTTCGTTCGGACTTTTCTCCTGTCCCTGTTTCCATCATACGTCCCAATGCAGTAATTGATGCTGAAATTGTGTGGAAGGATGGATCCGTACCGAGCTGATAGGTCGCTGACGAGAGAGTGGATATGATGCATGGTCAGGCCGAACGATAGGTGCAGGTACACAGGTACATACGGTGCTGAATTACGGTAACCATGTGTCATCAGTGGATACGCACAGCAAAGCCTCCATGGGGCAGCTATTTTGGGTGCATGGTCTAGAGCCTCTTCAACCAGTATTTTGACACTTTTTGAAACTCGTTCATGCATTGCTCAATGCAATTGAGATGCAGGATGTTGACAAAACGCATCAAAATTCAAAGTGATCACGCGCTCTTCCGGGGAGCGGCGGATTTGTACTTCCTAGGTCCGAGATGGATGTCAGGTCATTGAGCGAGGCAAAAGAATCGTAGTGCAGCGAGAGAAAGCTCCGGGCTGGGCAGACGTTAGGAATGTACGATCGAGTGCTTGTTAAGCAAGACCTGGCGATGCTCGGTCGAACCTTCGCAGTTCTTCTTTTTCTGGTTATCGATTCGAATTTCAACGGTATTGCATTGCTGCTCACCTCATCCTCGTGCCTCCAAGGGTTCCTGCTGAAGAACATAGCCTTTAAACCAACGCAGCGCAGAGAGGGGTCCGGCAAATCAGTTGCGATCGTCACGAACTACGCCAGTGGCTGATTTGATGAGCAGAATCGAGCGCCCGTTAAGCAGCTGCTAAGAAGCAAGCGGACAGCACCAGCGACCACATTTCGTTTGGTCTCACAGGGCTCACGGTCGTGCTGACGAGATTCTACTCCAATCTTACCGTTTTCTCCCTATGCGAGCAGTCATGGACGGCTGACTGCGAGGATAATAAAAATTAATTAATCGCGCTGCGGCCGGGTTGCGAAGCAGAAAGGGCATACCACACCTCACATAGTGACTTCACGCGCGCACTGCTGCTTCAGATGGAGCAGGTCCACGGAGTCGATGTGAGCTGGTTGCACCACTCAAACAGAGGTGAGCGGGCATCATCATTCAGCAAAGACAAATCCGCTCTCTACTTGCCTCCTCCTCCCTCTTCATCTCGTTCTTCATCTCAATGCACAAGCTTGTACGATCGCGACTACGACTTCTTCTGGCTGTCGCAGATCTGGGATATCCCTTCGATAGACTCGCTTTCCCCGCCTGCGCCTGGTCCACCTCGGGCAGCTTCGTGGACGCCAACAACGAGCGAATATCTCTCTGCGTCATCGCATGTATTGACAAGTGAGGCTACAGACAAGCATATTCGGTTGCATTCTTCGATCTCGTCGCCGGGGTTGGCCTCCGACCAAGCACCTCCGACCAGCAACGCAAACCACAAGGCGCATCCTCAGCAACACGCTACCTCAGACGCCCAGCCATCGACGCCGAGTAAAGCAGTGACTCCGCCGTCGCACTCCAGCAATGGAGCTGTCCAGCATCCCGCGGCCTCTGCGCCGTCGCCGGCTCCCTCGACTCCCTCGCAACCAAAGAACATAAATAACAAACGACCTTCGCTGATCGGCAGAGCGAGCGGTGACAAAGCTACGAGCCAAGTCTCGACCGACACTGCGAAAGGATCGAGTCCTCGTCGCATGTCATGGATGTCGAATATCTCTTCCAAGCTCTCATCTCAACAATCGCCAGCTCAGAAGAATCAAAAGGCGGCGCAGACGAATGGACTCTCATCGACTCCAGCGATACACGTCAATGGCAACGCCTCTAATTCTGCTATCGAGGAGGCTGAGCCTGCACCAACGCCGCCGCCGCGGAGCGGCAAGGAAGGCTTCTTCTCCAATGCGCTAAGACGGCTGTCGAGCAACACCAGTATCGGTGTGGGCAAAGCTATTCCTAACGGTGGAGTATGCCCTCGTCGCGTAATGAACATCGACCATAACCGGCCGCGTTGTCTTTTGCCGGAACTGGACCCAGCAAAATTGCGCAAAGTGTCATTCTGCGTAGACGTGGAAATCGCAGGTGGCCCACGATACAGCGATGATGCAGAGGCAGATGACAAGAAGAAAAAGAAGAAAAGTGCGAAGTTGAAGGAGAAGGGTGAGGGTGAAGCCTTAAAGCATCCGCAAGCTTTGGCAGAGGAGAAAGAAACTTCAGGCAAGGTGGAGACTGGCTGCGGAGCTGAAGACGTAGGAACAGCAGATGCGCCGAATCCAGAGGGTACGATCAATGAGGACGAAGAGAGAGCAAATAAGAAGAGGGAGAAGAAGAAGCGCAGCGAGGAGGAACGGAAGGAGCGCAAAGAGCAGCGGAGGAAAAAGGCAGAAGAGAATGGTACGCTACCCGTTCAGATCAGGAGGGAATCCGATGCTTCGCCGCCCGCAAATCAACCTTCGCGACCTATGGACAGACCAACCACAGATCCATTGCGCATATACCGAAGATGTTGCCAGCTGAGAGAGACTCCGGTGTTGAAGCGCATCACGGAGCAGTTGGGCAATCCAACAGTATGCCCGACAGACTCGCCAGGCACCGTCAGCTGTCTCGACCTCACAGGATCCAGGCTTCAGCTAGCAGATGTCGTAACGCTGAGCGACTGGCTAGCGGTGGTACCTGTTCGCAGACTCATCCTCGAGGACTCAGATCTGACAGACGAGGGCATTCGTGTGGTCATGGCCGGCCTCCTCGCTGCAAAGAGCACTGACTACTTCAGTCGCTTTAAGAAGACGAGCGATCTGGCCAACGCTGGCGTGTCAGAAGAGAAGCTGGGTGTGGTGCAAAAGCTGAGCTTGAAGAACAATCCCAAGATTGGCAAGGAAGGTTGGAGACACATCAGCTTGTTTGTCTACATGTGCTCCAGTCTGAAAGCTATCGACGTTTCCATGGTCACGTTCCCGCCGACAATCGAACCTACACCGGGGCCAGATGGCACGACTCGACCGAATCCGCTCGACACGGCAGAGATCTTCTCGAAAGCGCTCTCAGAACGCCTCGGCGGTGACACACTTGAAGAGTTGATCATGGCAGAATGCTCGCTCACTCCAGTCGGCATCCGCAAGATCGTGGACGGTGTTACAATCAGTGGTCTTAAACGTCTGGGTCTCGCAGGCAATCGATTGAACAAAGAAGGAATGGCGCACGTTCTGCGATATGTTCGTTCAGGCATTTGTCAAGGTCTTGATCTCGGCAGCAATGACTTGCGAGAGCACATGTCGGATCTTGCGGAGACGTTCCATCCCGAGTCGAAGCTCTGGGCGCTTTCACTGGCCGACTGCAATCTGACGCCGGCGAGTCTGAAGCCACTGTTCCCAGCTCTACTCAAACTCAGCGACCTCAGGTTCCTCGATCTGAGCCACAACCACGATCTATTCTCTGAACAGCCCAGCGCACTTGGTCTGTTGCGCAAGTACATGCCACAGATGACCATGCTGAAGCGAGTACATCTGATGGACGTCGGCATGAGCCCTGCTCAAGCTATTGCGTTAGCAGAAGTGGTTCCTGAGAGCCCTCATTTGGCGCATATCAATCTGCTCCAGAACCCACAGCTGTCCGCTCTTGCTAGTGCCACAGATAGTGCGACGCAGGAAGAAGCGTGCGCGCTTTACGCCAGTCTGATGATCGCGGCCAGAGTGTCCCGCAGTCTTATTTGCGTGGACATCGATGTGCCGACCAGCGACAATAGCGAGATCGTCAAAGCACTCGCAAAGCAGGTTGTCGCGTACTGCCTGCGCAATATGGAACAATTTGCAGCTGACCTACCTGAGAACGAAGGAACGCCAGGCCCGATCCCAACTGGTGAAGGCGAGCCGCGCATCCCAGAAGTGCTCATGCACCTCATTGGCGCGAAGAATGGGCAGCAAGAAGAGCATCCCGAGCAGCCGCCACCAAACGAGGACTATATTGTTGGTGGTGCCGGCGTTGTGAAGGCGCTCAGCTATTGCTTGTCTGAGAAGGCTTCCGAGGTCAGAGCAATTAGCCAACCAGCAAGTGGCACAGCTACGCCGACCAGATCGTCTGCTGGCGCGGACTTCTCGGCCAGCAAGGCACGAGAGATGAGCAAGGATCTGCTCGATAGTGCTAGGAAGATCAGGAGCAAGTTGCACCCAGCTATGCGCAAGGAGGCGAAGTCTACAGATGACATGGCATATCGTGAGTCTTATAGCATGATGCATGCAATCTAGCACATTCTAACATCATATCTAGGCCGTCTGTTGTTCCTCGACAACACTCTTCGAGGCATGATCCAGCGCTTCGAGCAAGAGTATCCCGACTGTCGCGTCTCGGACATCAGCTCGCCAACAAGCGAAGGAGCAGCTGACGACTCGGCAAGCTCCATCTCTAGCCACAGCTTCACAGGTCCTTCCAGCCTCGGCGACAGCAATATTTCGACGGGCACAACGTTGCAAGGAACAGACTCTGACGATGAGTCCGCCAGTGGTTACGTCCGCATCTCCCGCCGTGGCAGCGACATGTCCCTTGCCTCACGAGCACAGGCAAAGGAGGAAGGCCATGTCCATCGTGCCTCTCAGAGAGTCAAGTCTCACATTCTACCCGCCGCCGGTATGAGCGATGCCGTGACAATGTCCCTGACAGATCCTCTACGCGAGCCAGAGCACTTGAAGATCCTGAAAGCGAAGCTGGAGTCAATGTCGAGCGAAGAATGGCTCGAGCTACTCCGAGGCGAGGGATGGGAGTCGGCTGCTCGACATACAATCGACAAGGCAGAGTTCTTGCGGAACTTGGAGGAGACTGATCCCGAAGAGTTGGGCCGGATAAGAGATTTGATGGTCAGAGAAGGGAAGATGGAGCCATTGCCCGTGATTACGAAGGAATGATGGGTGCTGCTGCCATCGAATTTTGCACCGTTTTGCTGTTTGAGTGCGCGCTATACCCACGTTCATTTTTGGCTTGTGAAGTTCAAATGTTTGGCCGTGAAGCTATTGCATGTAAAATGATTGTGCCATTAAATTGTATCATATAAATGAATATGACTTGGAAGGAGGCTGCTAAGAATAAGACACAATATCCTCTGCTTAGCTACTATTCCTCAATTTGAATTCCTCGACATCCTAGGAGGCAAACATGTTCTTCACACTACTTGCATGTTTGAACTATTGTCATAACACTACCACCCATGATTTTGCATGCTGCTCAGTCATTTTAGCGTGCTATCGAATGCGCCATGGAAAGACCTTGTTCACTGAACCAAGAAATCAGATTTCACCTCGCTCTAGAATATATCATCGATTGATCGCATCGAGAATGGAGGAGCTCAAGGCTGAGCTTCGGGGTGAGTAGCACATACGGCATCTTATCATACGTCAATGGCTTATTGTACGCAGATATGATCGCCACGTATCACGAATTAAATCCTGAAGGCGCTTCAGAGCTCTTCGAAGAACCAAGTCCGCTTGAGTTTATGCATCATGTAGCACGCAACCGCCCTTTTGTCGTTCGAGGAGGAGCTCGAGATTGGCCTGCAGTACGGAAGTGGGATTTCGAGTATCTACGAAAGCAGATGGATGGACTGAATGTCAAAGTGGCGATGACGCCCTCCGGGTACGTAAGTCTCAGATGCATCTGCAGAGTTCTTTAATACTGAATGGCTTCAGAAATGCGGACTCGGTCATCGATTTGGCAGACGGATCGACGATGTTTGTCAAGCCTCATGAGCAGGATATGAGCTTTAGTGATGTTTCGACCTATATTGCGAAGCAAGAGAAAGAGGATGCAAAGGGTACCATTCTCCACAACCTCGAATAGTCGATGCTCTGCTAATCACTGAGCAAGCAGGCCTCGTGTGCTATTGTCAGACCCGTAAGTGCTCGCGATAGCTTCTCGACTTCGCCCAAAGAGCTAAATGTTGCAGAGAACGACAACTTGCGGGATGAATTCGAGTCCTTGTTCAAGGACGTTCCAAAGTCTGTACCCTTCGCCCGAGTCGCTTTACAAAAGGAACCGGACGCCATCAACTTCTGGCTGGGTAATTCGAGATCCGTCACTGCGCTCCACAAAGATCCGTACGAGAACATATATGTACAAGTCCGCGGCGAAAAGCATTTTGTTCTGCTCTCGCCCCTCGAGTCGGCATGTGTAAACGAGCAAGTTCACCCTGCTGGCACTTTCCAGCCTTCAGCTGCCAGAGGACACAACTATTTCGAGAGTCTCCACCTGCATCCCGTCTTGGACATACCCGAGTCAGAGGTACCATTTGCCGTCTGGGATCCAGATCAGCCGGAGAAGAACACGAGTACATTCTCCGACCTAGGCAAACCCATCAGGGTGACCCTCAAGCAGGGCGACATGCTCTACCTGCCAGCCCTCTGGTATCGCATTTGCTTCAATGTTGTGAGCGCCCATGCCAAATCGTAGCCAGTCTGCGCCTGAAGAAACGTTCATGAGGCCGGTGTCATCCACAGTGCTTAATGAATAAGCCATTGCGAACTTCCATTGCTCCCTGTGTAGACGAAGTCAGCATCTATTGGACATCATACGCATGCGATTCCGTCAATGAGCCCTGGCTGTTGACCTCAAGCAACACAAAAGAAATTGCAGCCGGTCGGCACAACTTACCACTTGCCGCGAATCCACTCAATGTCACCATCGTACACGTAGATCTCCGCCGCACCAATCAAGCTATGCAGATGGTACGTCGCCGAGTAAATGAGTGGAAAGGGATATCCTGCATAAGGCATGATTCCATTGGAGGTATTCTGCCTTTGAAACAAGGAGTCGAGGGAATTCGTGACTGTGACCTTGTCGTTCGTCGAGACTAGCTGACTTGGCCACGATGTCACCATATCTCCAGGCCAGACAAGCCGATCTCGCTTCGCGCCGTCGGCAAGAACGGAGCTTGAATTCGCTATCGTTGTATTTGACCACCATGGAACAGATCCGTCGATTGTTTGGTTGGAGTTTATGATGTTGATGAAGTTCAACGAGTTGCCGAAGTGTGGATCAATGGTACAAAGCTGAGCTGTGTATGCGCCAGCATACCATATGCGATTGATGAGCTCATCTGGCAGACGGAAGTCAGCGTAGTCTGAATTGATGTTCCAAGCCGCAGATATCTTACCATTGGAGTTGAACCATCCACTGTAGTTCCGTAACTGGTCTTCTGCGTAGTGGGGTACTGCAGAGAATCGAGTAGACACTTGCGAGACGACAACTGTCCCCGTAGTATTGTGTACTAGCGTCAAGTACTTGAATCCTCCTCGGACATACTTCTCTTCCAAGGTGTATGTCCCAGGCCCAGTGATGCTCCACCACAGAATCTCATCGTTGCCAGCGTCCGCGGTCGCATCAGACCAATTACCTGAGACCCAAAGAGACGACTCTGAAAATGCCACGCCAACGTACTGCTGGTCGTCAGATGCCTGACTTACAGTCAGACTGACTACACCACCAATGTTTTTGCCGGAATCGTAAGCGACAGAAGACCAGCCTTCGAAAGTAGCGGCGCCTCCGCTCGGTTGGCAAAGCGAGTCTGCATTCTGAACGGTACCATTGACTTCATACACTGAAGCTGGGAAGAGATCCCGTGAATTGGGTGCAAGAATGTACTGTTCATATCTAGTGGCGGCTGCTCCGACCAGCAGAAGAGCGTTTAGGAATAACGAGGAGATCATTTTGTGTTATTGAGAAACTGATATTCTCATGGGTTACGGCTGCTAAATATCGACCAGTTCTGTGCAGCTCCGTGCAGCCAGTTCGGTGCTTTCGAGCACGAGAAAATTCATTGTACCTTGCATTAAGCTTAGTGCTTGTGCTTGAATCCCCGGATCCAGCATCTAAAGTTGCGGAGAAGCTGGGAAGAGAGCCATCGGCAATTATTCGGGCGGCGATCACCATGTCGTCATGAGGATGTTCGGCTTTCAACCTACCGAGATAGCGAGAGTGTACGAAGCAGTCGTATCTAATGTGGAGGAAAAGTCTCGGGTCCTTATGATTATGCGCGGCGCAACAGGTGTGTTGAAACTCTGCTGGATATGGGCAATATCATCAACCGCTGAGAAGTCACTTCCTTGAAAGCAAGAGAGAGCTCGCTGCTGCGTCCTTCTGGCGTTTGTGGGTTTCCTGGACCGACCTCTGCGAGAGATTGAACTCTTCAACGAGGCTCGCGAAGGACAATGGAGCGCTCGCCAAAAACTGAAGTTGAGGATACTCCTCGACTCCATCGACGTGAAGGCGAGAACTTCGAGATCTAAAGCTAGGCTGAATGCGGATGTCGGCATCTCAAAACACCGATGGGCTATCTTCATCTCCACTCTTGCATCGTCCTCATGGAGTTCAGACACACAGTTACACTGTGATCATGCTTCTTTGTGGCATACCCGTGGATAAATGCACATCGTGCTGGGCGAAGCGTGCTGTGAGTCTCAAGCCGGACGAATTCCTGCGGATGCCTGCTTGTTCATTGCTTAACTCCCCGGCAAATGAGCAAATCAAGTCATCCACTGGAGCAACAGCCTGGCACAATCCTGGCCTCTGATGGCCACACATCAGATTTCGTCCATCACCAGAACCGAGTCTTGGGGAAGTCTGGGGGGAGAACGGACGCTTGAGTCTTACACAGCCGCTCGCTTCTGATTCTACGCCTCAGATTTCCCCTGTCTATCAACGTGGATTGCCACGATCGAAGGCGCGCACTACTTCGCTAAGATCCGAGGACTCGAACGTAATAAAGGCGCGAGCGGGAATGCTAGACTCCACCTCATGAATATAAGGCTATTAAAGTTGAGCGACACAAAGATCGGCACCTAACGTCACCCTGCCAACATGTCCACGACGATGACCCAGACGGTCACGGCCACTGAGACGATACCTCCATACACTGCCTCAGGTGAAATCATCAAGGATGCGGAGCATTATCGAGAGCTGAAAGAGCGGAATCTTCTTAACACGGACTACTCACTGCTGAAGAGGATCACCGCAGAGCAAGGTCTGCTCAGCAGCGCAGGCTTCGCCGCCGTCCTTCTCCAAATCGCCCATCCGGGCGTTGGCAAAGGAGTGGGCCTGCACAGCAACTTTGACAAAGATATCGTGGCAAGGACACAGAACACTGCCATGTATGTGTTCTCTACAATCCATGGCACGCCTGAGGAGCGAGCTGCGATACGGAAATTTGTGACTCGCAAGCACGGAGGCGTTCATGATAGTGAGTATTGCTCCGGGCACTTCGGTCCAGCTCGAGTGGCCGAAAGCTGTTATGACGCTTGAAGCAAACAATATGCGATCATCATCTAATCATATTGCAGATAACGACAAGAGCAAGCGTACCTACAGTGCTCTTGACCCCAAGCTGCAGCTATGGGTCGCTGCGACTGGTTTCGGTACAGCAATGATCTATCGCGACATGGCTGGTTGGTTCACATCACCCGAGGACCAGGAGCAGCTGTTGCAGGAGTTCTCGACAGTCGGGACAGGACTACAAGTACCATTGTCGATGTGGCCTAGGACAGTAGTAAGTTCTTCTCGTATAAGTGCCTTGAAGACTTGCCCAGAGACTAATGCCACGGTCAACAGGCCGATTTCTGGGAGTACTGGGATGACATTGTCACCAACGAGTTGGAAATGACAGAGCCCTGCCGAGACGTGGCTAGTAAGCTCTTCAACCCGACCAAGAACCCCTACATCCCAGCAGGCATGAGAGCTGCATCCTACGTCCTCTCGCCCATCCGTAAAGCCTCCGCCGCTGCAATGCTCGAGAGGATCAACCCTCGAGTCAGGATCATGTTCGGAATGGAGCTTGGAATGAAGGAACATATTTTGAACACTACAACCGAATGGCTGCAGTGGGTAAGTACACCTTTCACACCGGCGTGGACATCGCAGTACGTGGCAGATTACTATATGGATATGCTACGTAAAGGTATGAAGGCGAGGAAGATTTTTTAACCTCGAGGCGACACATTGCGTCAGGCGTCATGGGATCATGGTGTTCACGGCGTTGTCGTGCTATCCTTCAGTCGGTCGGACACCATTACATCAGATCTCTACACTGCATGAGAGGAAATTTTAGCAGGCCAAGCTCAATAATAAATCGAAGCAATGGTCGGACACGGAACAAAGCGTAGGAAAGGACTGTTCTCAATTTGATGCAGCCTTATGACAGACCTTGCTGTACTCCCGTCCTTTGGCATAGTCAAATCACGGACTCCACATCAAAATTACCTTTTCACCCTAAGGGCAACGAGCGACGACATGCGCGAAGCCTTCTCGTACGCAGTCGTCAGACCAGTCAGCCAGATCGACTCTGCCTTCTTGATCGCCTTCAGCCGAGCAGCGCTGTCATCCTTACTATTAAGAAAGTCCGCAACGACCTGCAGGATTACGGGGAGCCAGGTAAACTTAGTGAAGTTCAAGCATCGAGCGGTAGGCACAACGTTATTCGCAGCATAAACGAAGCGCTTGCCGTCTGCCTCGGCGACAGGGAAAGCTACGTCAATGCTTAGAGCGAATAGGTTGCCACCGACAAGGCGTAACTCTTCCTCCTTCGCAAGAGCCTCGACTTCAGAAAAGCTTATCGTGATGCTCGCGTATGCGTCCCACCAGGTGTCGTCAGTTAGCAGCTGCTTCTCAATCTCGGCCCAAGCATCTATGCATAGCTTGTCAAGAACGGTATCGAAGTCGTCCGTCTTCTTGCCGCCCAGTGCCATCAGAATCTCAGCAGACAGGGTCTGCCAGAGGCCTGCCTGCATGTATCGCGTCTGCAGGTTTGTCACCTTTCCAAAGACACTCTTCTTTCTACTGGCAGTGAATGGAAGCCCGCCAGCATCGGGGTCCTCACGGCATCGACCGCAAAGAGGAAGAGAGGAGTTAGAGTCATTGGCGACCTGGAGACGTTTGCAGATCGTGGATTGAAGGCAAATACCGCATAGGTGCCGAGTCGACTGGGAAAGCTCGAGCGTACATTGGCAGAACGACTCGGCTGGTTCGCCGGCAACGATCTACTCGTTGATGAAATCTGCAGTCTTGCAGGCATTCTTCCAAGCCTTCTTGACATCCCCTCGACTTAGATATGTCTGCTCGTTCATGTCAAGGACAGGCGCAACTCGGGCGTTGTCGTGCGAGCGCACGAAGATGTCGGGCCAGCTTCCCTTCACGGCCGCTAGCACAGCATGAGAGATCTTGAGTCTAGTGAACGATTTCGGGCCAAAGGGAGTGTGTGTCTTCTCTTTCGAGTAGGCCGCTAGGATCTTGCTTTTGTATGGCCTGAATGATTGGACTATCTTCTGTCAGCCAACTTCACCCACCAGCACGAGGACCACGCTTACACTTAGGCTCAGAGCACAAGTGCACGAATGCGGTAGACACTCTCCTAAAGTTGACCTCGCTGGTTCTCTTATACACCCACAAGTAGACGAGCAAACACGGATGTCAACCGCCGCCTCGGACTTAGTCGCTGCTATCAGTCGCCATATTTGCATGCCTGTCAGCACAGTCTCACCAAGCTCATACCGCTTCGGCGAATCAACTTTGGATGTGTGACTGAAGGGTGGAGTAACGTAGAACATCGGACCTATCTACCGTGGTACAGGGGAAAACATGAGTCTGGTTGTGCACACACTTCCTTGTTGTGCTGTAAGTACATTTGAGCGCCACTTCCCACAACATCGGTCTTTCCTCTTGGCCTTCTATTCTAACCGTTTATCACTGATTCACGCGAACTCAAGCTTTTCGGCCTTGTCATATCCCTTTCGCTCGCCAATCTGGGACACCATGGATGCGCGTCGGCCAAGTGGACCTTGGCCATCACCAATAGATGCACGGCGCTCGAAAGTTTTGTTGGCAAGACGCTCGCGTACCTCCGGAGATCGGGCGAAGAGCACATCGATTTCCTCCAATGTCTTTCCGGTGGTCTCTGGGCAGAGGAAGTAGACGTATGCAGCAGCGAGGAAACAGCAGAGAAGAGGCCAGATGAAGATCTTTGGGCCCACAGCGTTGATGCCAGTACCGCCACCGAACACCATGATCCACGTGGAGAACCACTCGCCTGCAGCACCGAGGGAGCCAGCAACGTGGCGGTACTTGAGAGGGCTGATCTCTGGACCATAAACCCAACAAGTTCCTGTGAATGTCAGCACTTTGAGCGTGTGTAAATTAAGCTGTATAACTTACCAAGCCACCCAAACGCAAATACGACTTCGTAGAGGATAATGACAACCACCGCACCCCAATTGACAGCCTTTGTTTGCATGTCTGCTGGCAAAGTCGTAAGAACCACATATATCAGCATGCAAACACCGCATCCGAGCGCGGACCAGATCATCATCGCACGGCGCCCGACCTTCTCGATGTACCAGATTGGTGGATACGAAGCAATGGCGAAAGCAGTGTTCAGAACACCAGCCAAGACACCAGAGATGAGAGGCGAGTAGTTCAGGTTGGCGAAGATCGTGACTGAGAAGTAGACCAACATGTTGATACCCAGGAACTGCTGTGCCCAGTTGATCAAGAACGAAGTTCGTAGGCGACGGCCGAATTGGAGCTCGGTGTTGTCCCAAATCAAAGTCCACCAGTTGATACCCTCATGGTCCTCTTCATTTAGCGAGTCCATGATCTCGGCCTTAACAAGTTGGACAGACTCATGCTCAACCGGTAGGGCATGGAGACGAGCAAGGACGTTGTCGCCCTTGTCTTCGTGCCCTCGAGCGTAGTACCAACGTGGGGTATCCGGGAGTGCGAAGAGCATGCAAGCGGAGAAGATCGCGAAGCAAGACTGCATGGCCAGGGGAATCCGCCACAGCCATGGATGACGGTCTAAGCCCTGCACAAAGCCGAGATCAACCCAGTAGGCAAGCGCAACACCAGTGATCAGCAGTGCCAGCTGGTAAGACACTTCGGGGCCGCGTTCCTTCGCTTCGAGAGACATCTCAGCCTGCAAATTGTTAGCTATTCTGAGAGCTCATCAGCTCGAACAACATCGCTCACCATATACGTTGGGACTGCAGAAGCAATGCAACCAATGCCGGCACCCGTAACGATACGGCCAACGATGATCTGCGCCACAGAGTATGTTGCAGCTTGGAGAGTTGCGCCAAGGCAGATCAGGAGACATCCAAGCAGAATTGTGCCTTTGCGACCGATCTTCATGCCGAAGAAAGACACACAGAGAGACATGATACCTGCCGCTAGAT
This sequence comes from Scolecobasidium constrictum UM 578, assembly GCA_000611715.1. NCBI lineage: Eukaryota > Fungi > Ascomycota > Dothideomycetes > Venturiales > Sympoventuriaceae > Scolecobasidium > Scolecobasidium constrictum. The sequence continues at coordinate 91,181 of AZYM01000113.1, forward strand.
TGTAGATGGAAGCAATGATGGGAATTGTCTACTCCAAACATTAGCGTTTATCATTCACGGCTCGACCGATTTCCTCACATATGCGCCGGTGGGATTGCCAATGGCATCAAGAAACTGTGGTGTACTCTGAATCCCTCCAAGAACACCAGCATCCCAACCATAAAGCATGAATGCGGAGCCACAGGCCGCGGACATGAGATTGTAGAGGACTTTGCCCTCAAGGTGATCGAAGACACCCATGGCGAAGATGTGGTCAACACGGTCCTCAAGAAAGAAGGCAAGCGATCGAATACAAAGTGAGGATGCAAGGATCGAAGTCCTGCTGGTAGTTGTATCTGATGCTGAGGATGAGACGTGGTTGACATCGTGGAGATGCAGAAATATATATCCATCCGCCAAAGGTCCTCGCTATCTGGATGTTGCACCATACTGTGGAAGGACCGAATACCATCAGCATGGTCTTGGGAGATACAAGCGCCCGGCCAAGAATCGGGCATTTCCCCAGAAGACCAAAAAAACGTGGAGGTATGCGGCTGTCTCCACCCCCGCAATCCACTCGAGCTCGCATCTAGATCTCTCCATGCTTCCTTTGGTGCAGTCTTGACGGCTGATGTATGCACAGTAATATAGCCGACCTCAAGTTGCGGCAATGTAATCGCACGTGCTGTTCGGATGCGATACTCGGCGTCCAACGCTGCCACTACAGCCTATCGTGAGTATAGTCATACTGCTGAAGTCTCAAATCTATGAAAGAGAGTTCGTCTGGTCCGTTTCCATGCTTCAGTTCCTTCTGACGTCGCGCTATTGATGAGCGGGCATCGTGCACAAGATCTAGAGACATTCCGTTATCACAGAGGCTCATTGGCACATCGTCGATTTCCTTAATGCTGCGATGCTTAAGGTATCAATATCGTAGCGATGAGATGGTTGGTCCAGATGGATAAGCTCAACATGCCAAATCGATGAAGCTTGAATATGACAAGTTGTGGATCGAGATGTCGATCGGCTACACGCTTTGACAGGCGCACGGACCGACATCATCGCACATACTTCGCACTTCTTTCGCCGAAGAGGAAGTGTGCGTGCTTATGTCAACAGGCGGATGCGCTTGCGCTTTCTCTGCGCTTCAAGCTTCTCTATTCTTCCCCACCACCTCATTGAGCGGCGGCCGCGACAACGATAAACAGCGACAGCGGAACAACACAGTTTGAGGAAGAAACCGACATCTGGCTTTGACCCGGTACCCTCCGGTACCACAGGCTTTTCCTACACTCCGTCAGGCCGAAGCTATCGCGTCTGCGAGTAGGCCAATCCATCACACCACGATATCCTAATACACGGAATGGTGGACTGCGGCACCCTCGTGCCTATCTCATCTATCTCGATCTTCTTTCGATGTAGGACGTAATAGCCATAGAGTCGTGGAATCGAGCCTAGGAGATTAGCTGGAGCCACTGAGCAATTCACACTCAGACCCACTATGACAGAGTAACTTTGGCGATCATGGTGGCACTCGCTGTATGGCTTGCATCAGCTCTTCCAAGCACCTGCAGTCGAGGACTGAATATCTAGCGCGTTGTGTCTGACCTGCGTCATCTCCATGAGCGTGATCAGATGCTAGCGTCACTCCTGCATGCTTCACGGGAGCCTCTCGTCAAGGTATCGCTGAACCTCTCGATGGTGCATGCGAGGACGCCACTTTCATCACAAGACATCGGACGGAGGGTTGGACGCATGAGCTGTTGCAGCTCCTGGTACGCTATCCATACATGATTCACTTCATAGGGCAAGGAGAGCGAATCTAAACATACGATCCATGGTTGGTGGGTAGTGGCCGACTATTGTCTCCAATCTGTAACGATTTCATGCTCTGCGAGGGGCAGAGGGCCAAGCGAATTAGAGCATATATCTTCAAACCGGAAGTAGGATCCAAGAACATTCAGGAGCTATCTCAAGTTGCTGAGAGTGCCATAATGTGTTGTGAATTCCCGTATGAGCATGCGCTAACATGCTACACCCTCTGGGCTTTGTCTCTACTCGCGAGCCAAAGCTGAGGATCGTACATTGCGGTGGCATCTCGCGGCACACTATACAGGATAGCGTAGAGTGCGTCATGGTCATAGCATCCATCTCAAATGATCTTCATGAATCAGAACAACGTTTCGTGCATCCAGTCATTGTTCACTATCCTACGATGCGTACTTCTTGTCCACCCAATCGAGAATTATGCCTGCGATCTCTTTACTCTTGTCTGGATCGTACAAGCACCAATGGTGGGCATCAACGACTTTCTCCTCTACATCGTCAATCAGACCCGCATCAATTGCGTCCTTCGTCAGATCTGTTCGACAGACCCAATCCCCAGTCATCACAATGTACAAGTGTGGCACTTCGATCTTCGTCCCGTTCTTCTTCGCAATGATCTCCTTCTCATCCTCGAAGTTGGTGTTGTTCTTCAGCGTGTGGTAATAACACACTGGCCCTGCCATTCCATCGTTTCGCCAGCGTTCCTGAAGCTGATTTCGGAGTTTCTCGTTCTTGGCGTAAGGGTGTAGGTCAACGGTGAAGTCCTTGTACTTTCCAGTACTCGTGAGGTAGTCGTGCATACCGTTGGGTACGTCAAACATCTTCCGCATCCAAATGTCGCGCCCTGCAGGCTTATCACCTTCATCAGAAGGATAAACACCATGCATGATCTCGTAAAAGCGATCAGCGTGCTTTTCTAAAAGCTCTGGGGCGTCATCCGCGGTGAAGAAGTTCCAGTACTCCCATTGTGGATAGCCGAATCGCTTTGTGGTCTGCTCGTTTGCTTGCTTCAAGTCAAAGAGTTCAGATGATGGGACTTGATAGCACAGGGAGAGAAGTATCAAGCCGACGCAACGAGATTTGTGGTAGAGATAGAATCGCTGACAAGTGGCAGATCCCCAATCGTGGCCGATCGGAATCACGTTGTTGCCGACAGATTCCTGGTCAAGAATCTGTGCAATCGAGTTTGCTTGCTGGCGGTAATTGTACTTCGGCGGATCTGTTGGTTTCGAGCTCCCTCCGAAACCAAGCAGCTCAACCAGCACGAACGGGTAAGGTGATTTGAGCAGGTAGGGCACGACATGCTCCCACATGTATGCGTCGTCCGGATAGCCATGACAAAGCACGAAAGTGGGCACCTTCGGATCCTGTCTGCTGGAGAAATCTGGCGACAAGTAGTAGCTGTACGTCAGATCGTGCGGCTTGGTCACGATTGTCTTGTGCTCGAGTTGATCCATGCTCCATGCTATGCTGGACAGGTGTTGGCGAGAGATCGATTTATCGCGATAGCTGCTGACAAAGGATGCACGACAGGATGCTGCGAGGTTGTTGCTGCTTCAAAGCATCAGCGTCAAAGCGCCTTAAGGACGGCACGATTTTGGATCTGACTGCTCTTACTATCACGGAGTGAAATTCGAGACTTTTATGACTCGGCAATATGGAGCAAGGCCAAGTGCTTCTGGCGACGTAAGTCTTAATACGAGGAGACGCCAATTGTTCCATCACTAAAAGGCGACAACATTAACGCCAGCGTTGTCGAAGATTGACATGTGGGCGAGTGGAGGTACTGTTTGGTTCGCTCGAAGCTGCGGGGTACTTTGTGGAGATGCGCCCGAGAGAGACGCCGCTTATGCCTGCCGTCCAGCCATTTGTATTCGGTTGCGTACAGCGAAGGATAGTTTGGTAGGCGGAAGCGCTTTGTACCGCTACTTCGACGAGCGCGTTACAAACAACGCGCAAACGCTCCCAACGTGAAGTACAACATTGGAATTCGGCATTCCATTTGGTACAGAAGGCGAAGAGAATCTCATCTCACCTCACCGACCACTAGATACGCACACGCCAGTCGCAGATATGTCGGGTGTCGCTGAAACATTCGATCACACTGGAGCGCCAGTGAAGCATGGTCGCACAAGAGTCAATGGAATCCGATTGCACTATATCACTGCTGGAACAGGGCCAGCTTTGCTCTTGCTGCATGGCACCCCAAAGAACAGCTTCTATTGGTATCGGCTCTTTCCCTTGCTTACTCCAAAATTCACGATTGTAGCACCAGACCTGCGAGGCTTTGGGTACACAGACGCGCCGCCGACTACAGATGGCTATACGTGCAAGGAGGAGGCGAGTGACGTCGCCGAGCTCATGATCCAGCTAGGGCATGAGAAGTTCTATCTCCATGGAGAAGACCGCGGCGCCGAGTATGCGTATGCGGTCGCAGCATTATACCGAGATCGCGTAATAAAGCTGAGCTTCTGCGAGATGCTTCTCAGTGGTTTAGGGCTGGAGGAGAGCAACGTGTGGTCGAAGGATAATGTGACGGCGCAGTTTCGTATGGACGGAGTCTGGTGCTGGGTGAGTATCGCAAGGTGTCAGTCTGCTAAATATGTCGTCTAATGTGTATTGCAGCACCTCAGCTTCTTTTGGATCCCACACGTCCCAGAAATGCTGATTCGAGGTAAAGAACGCGAGTTCTGGGAAATGTTCATCAAGCAAGAATGCTACAATCCCACGACGGTCGAGCCGTTGGCATTAGACCATTGGATCGAATGCGTGAAGCAGCCTGGCATTCTGCGTGGGATTCTCGAAACATATCGAGCTGGATTCAAAAACGCAGAGATCAATCTGGCGCAAGCCAAGAACAAGCTCACGATTCCTGTCATGACAATAGGCGCGCCTGAGTTCTTTGGACCCAGGGTCGCAGAATGCGCCAGGCAATTCGCTGAGAATGTGGTCAAGAGTGAGATATATGAGGAGTGTGGTCACTCTCTTGCATTGGAGAAGCCGGCGCGCTTAGCGAAGGATTTGGAGAGCTTTTGCTTGTCGTAGGAGAGCCATTGTAAAACAGATCTCCATTTCGTCGTACACAGCGATAACGACGGACGCCATGTTGTGATTGCCATTCAGGCAGCGTAGAGTGTTATGATGAATGTGAAGTTCTGCGAACAGAGTCAGAACGAATCCATCAGTGCACGGGCCATTTACATTTCTTCGGAGATAGGATAAGGATATCGGAGATAGCACTCATGTGGTCATACAACTTGTCGACAACTCGTAGCCAACCTTGAACCGTATGCTCCATCAGCGTCTTCCGCCATGAAGCTGTTAGACCTGCCATCTGAGATTCTTGGGGAAATACTGGCGAATCTGAGATACGACGATTGCTTGCACGCATTTGCAACATGTCGGCATCTACAATCCTTCTCGCATGATCAACTTCTCTGGCGTGCAGTCTTCCTTCATGACTTCGACGATCCGCGGCACCGCCATCGAGATCTGAACGGTACAGCGGAGGTGGCATATAAGGCCAAGTATGGCACATTCGACTGGCGTGTACAACTCAAGAAGCGCATGATCGCTTTACGATGCCTACGAGATGCAGAGGTCGCACATCGACAGTGCACCGGTCCAGCATACGAAGAGTTCGCGGAAGCAATCCTAGATATAATCGACACCTCAGCAATCGCAAACAGTGCGAACGCTCAGCTGCTTCCGCAAAATGTCGAGTTCAGACCAGAGGTTGACTGTCTAATACGTGGCACCCTGCGCCCAAGGATGCCAATGCTGGGGATTGCTCAGGATGTCGCTCATGTCGACTTGTCGCAGGAGTCAAGCCCAGCTGATCAATTTTGGGAGCCATCCCCTGGACACCCAATGACACGCTCTCGAGCCGCCCTGCAAGCAGACAAGGTCTTCCGCTCCGAAAACGCCAGTCGCCTTCATGTCCTTTGTGGTTACACTCCATACGAGGATACTGACGAGAAGTCGGCGGGACGGGCACGGCGCATCTGCTACGACTGGTCTCTCACGAATGAGAAGAACGAATATGGACCATGGAAAGATGACGGCTCTGGCGAGACAGACTGGAGGCGTGTCGAAGCACTGATTACCGTCGTGGCAAGACGATTCATCAGGGCTGCTAGGCGACGCATCACGCTTCCTCAGGGATTTCGCTACAGTATACCAAACCTCGTGTCCATTGATCCTGCAGTGCCAGAAGATTGGGCTGGTGTGCAAAGAAAGTGGGCTGGAACCTATGTTTTCATGCACTGGGAAGATCTCGTCGAGTACAATGAGTTTCGCGATACAAACTCCAGGCCCACCTTGGAGAATATGCCCGAAGCTTGCGGTGGTGTCATGAAGCTAGATTTAAAGCTCGACATGGAACTGAAGGACGACATCACATTGAGGACTACGCTTCCATTCTGCGATGACTTGCCACCACTGTACTTCTCTGGTCTTAGCCGAAGTGACGATTGGCAGATGGCGACCGGTATCAGGGGTATGTGCTGTCTGGCACCAGGAGGTCGAGAGGTTCGGTGGAGATACATCGTTCAGTACGTTGTATTTCGAGCATCATTGGGCTTGACTAACGGCACCCAGCTATGGAGGCGCGGATCAATGGCAACTCGAGGGTGTTCAGCCGGGCGGCATACGATCGGGCGCCATCTACGGCACATGGACTTCGGTCATGCATGACGAGGACGGTCCGGTTGGACCTTTCCTTTACGCCCCAGAGGAGTTGTGTCATGGGTAACCAGAAGCCAGATAACGATGCTATGGTTGGAGCAAATATTGTGTCAGACATTGGGCGTTCCACTGCACAGTATGGGTTGGCTGAGCAATTTGGGTCTACAGTACAGTGTATGGGAAGTCTAATGTGTTCGATGATTCTGACTCAGCGATCGCAATTGTCCACTCGTGCGGATGGCCTTATTCTCTTGACGAAGACGACTTTGGACGCGCTCATGCCAGACCCTCAAGCTGCGGCTCCAGGCAAGTCCATGAGCTCCTTGCTATGAAGTTTCTTCCAGCTTCCGAAGCACCCGATAAATGCGGCAACCCCGAATGCTCCGACCGTAATAGCGAAGACAGCTCGAAGACCGGTCATGTAGGCTTCAACCACAATCGGCACATGAGAAGGGTCGAAGACGCGGCGAATGTCTGTTGCGCCTGTTGCTAACACTAGTGTTGGATCGACTTCTGGCAGATTGGTCGCGATAGCCTTCAGTAGTTGATTGTTGAAGGCTGACTGCGCAGCGGACACGAAGAACGAGCCTCCAACGATCACAAAGACTATCTCAATCGTCAGCGCAAAACTTCGGTCGACCTCAAGCATATCACTCACAATTGACAATAGCGGTGACTTGCGACATGTCTTCGAGGGAGCTGTGCACTTGGGCATTTGACAGCGATACTTGGAAGGTCCACCCGACTGTGAATCCAACGATGATCTGATATCCGATCCACTTGCCAGTTGAGGTATCAACATCCATTGTGTAAAACAGGCCACATCCAATTGCGCCGAGAGCGCCACCAAAGATCCAGAATAGGGGCACTATCCCGATCTTCGACAGAACTGGTCCCTGAGCGACGATCGCGAAAGTCATCGGGAGAATGAATGCAAGCATGTTCACGCCCGATCCGACAGCGCTTGTGTCGTAGACGCTCTGGAAGTAGATGGGGAGAAAGTACAAAATTGCGAAGTATGCGCCGCCGAAGAAGAACATGAAGAGCGAGCCGACGAGGACTGACCTCTTGACGAACTAGTGGCCAAAATGTCAGTCTCTGTAATAGCGATGCTCTCACACAAGACTTACCATCCGCGGCACGATCATGGCGCGCTCCTTGAGATATATCTCCCATGCGATGAAGACGAGCACCATTAGCGCGAAGCCGATCAGCAAGCCAATGACAACACTGCTCTTCCAGGAATGTGTCTGTCCACCGTATTGCAAAGCCAGAAGATATGAGATGAGCAACCCCATCATCAGCACCACTCCAACGAAGTCCATCTGCAATACCTTCTCTTTCAGTGTTGCTTGCACAGGGCTCGTGGTAGCTGTGAAGAAGAGGAGGATGACCACGCTCGCCACGCCGCCGATTGGAAGATTGATGTAGAAGCACTAGACGGGGTCAGAACGAAGTACTTGTTGCAATGAAAAGCTCTTACCCATCTCCAAGATACATGGTCTGTGAATGCACCACCAAGCAGAGGACCAAGCACCGCAGCTATGCCATAGGTGGCGCCAACATAACCGAGCAATGCGGGTCGCTTTTCTGGTCCTACGGAGATGCCGATCATCGTGAAGACGCCGACGCTAACCCCAGCACCTCCAACGCCTGCGATCGCACGTCCGACGATCAGCGTCACTGGGTTTTGTGCCACTGCGCATACAAGGCTACCGATCTCGAAGACGAGCATAGCCAAGAGGAACCACAGCTTGATGGAAAAATACTTGTAGGCTTTACCGAAGCTGGATTGGAAACCGGCGAATGTCATGAAGTAGGCGGATCCATACCTATGGGTTGTGTTAGTCTCAAGCGCTTTGGGCGAATCCAGCGAGCACTTATCAGGCGGGGGCAAGCCTTGGTTTCCGCGCTTTGGAAACGTCATGGACAGACTCACCACGAGACTCTGTTGAGGTCCTTGAACTCGTCCGTGATCTTGGGTATGGCTGTGCTCAAGATGGTCTACTCGAATATCAGATGGGTGACTTCGCTGTCCAGTCTGCGAGTCAACTCACGTTGTCCAAAGACACGATAAACATTGCGAGCATCAGGGAGACTGCAAGGGCCAGGAGGCGTGGACCGTGGATGAATATCTCCGTATCCACCTCGGCAGTCTCAGCTACAATATTTTGGCCGATCTTCTCTTCAACTTCCTCATTCTGGTCGCTTGGTGTTGGGGTCCTCGGAGACTGCGTGGAATGCGCAGTCCTGTCTGCGGAAACAAGTGTCGAAGCCATCTGAAAGCCTACGAACGAGGGAGTGATTATGTCTGGATGAATCTACAGGACGCCCCGACTGATATAGTCAGACACTTCGGTCGAAAATACGATTTGGGCGAGCCCTTTGTTCCCTAATACGATCTAGCGAGCGGCTGAAGCTTCATGGGACAGCAGCAGTATCTCGGATGTGGTTGATCAGATCAAGGCGATACAGTGCCAGGTACCACAACTTGCGATACTCACAATCGATCATTTCAGTGCTTTCTCGAACCCTAGATCCTGCTGCAATGATCCATCAACATCTCATTCCAGGCCACATCCCCCGACCCGTTGCATGTCTTTAGTATTCTTCAGTACGCATCATTCCTCGATGCACTTTCATGCAGCAAGCATCGACTGCGAGGGACCATTAAACCTGCAGAGATTTTGTTGTCCTCTCCTTTCGATTTTGTTGTCCTCTCCTTTCTCGGACCAATTGTCAGCTGGCCGGACGTCGGGTAGATGCAAATGCTTTGTCAGCAAGGTTGCGGACGGCTGAATCTCAGATTCGGCCGAATCATTTCGAGCATCGGACGAAACATTCTCAGTCAACAGTCTGGCATGTATCTTTTGTATCGACGCGTCTCGGATCGGTTGCTGACTTCGACATCAAAGTCGAGTTTTTGTGCCTATACATCCAATTTTCGATGTCCAACATGGAGGATTGGTTAGGAATGGGCGAACATAGAGCGAAGCGCAAGCGAGTTCGAAAGGGCACACATAGTTGTTGGGAATGTCGACGGCGTAAAGTAAAATGCCTTCTTGCGTCACCGGATGATGACATTTGCATCAACTGTCGCCGTAAGGGTACTCAGTGCGTAAGCCAATTGGATGTTGTGGATCGTGAGGAGATGCGAGGGAGTCAGCAGGCGCAGTGGCTCGAAGCAGATACGCGCAAGACTTTAGCAAGCGAACATGAATCACGGGTGTATGATTCCATGGCCGATGGATACAGAGGTGTTGTAGACCCTATGGGTTTCCAGGGAGCGATCGCATCTGGGTTGAAGGTGGAACAGGCAATCGCTTTCGATGACAAGTACTAATCATGAGCCACAGATTCCAGGACCTGAGCAATCCTCTGTATCAGCTCATCTCGATGCAATCGAGGTCCATGCGAATAAAGATCAGCCAAACGGTCGATCTCTGACATCGGAACAACCCCGCTATGACAGGACAACACAAGCTTTATTGGAAGCTCTTCCATGCAAGGAAGATATCAGGATTCTTCTGCGTCGTGTGGAGTGTTTCTCGACATTGTGTTATGAAAATGGCTACAAGTTCAGCATCCTCACGGAGAAGGACCTGAGCAAGAACCGAGAGTCGCTCGCGAGCCTGCTGCGCCCTGAGACACATCCTCTGCTACTAGCGAGACAGATGTTGCTATTCGCCGCAAGTCTGCGATATCTCTCGCCGAAGGAGAATATTCCAGGACTCCGCAAACACCATACAACGATCGTTGAGGATCTTGCGGATGCTGCCATTACGATGGTCACAATGCAAGATTCTCTGGTTGGAAGTCTCGAAGGGCTCGAGAACCTCATTCTGGAATCATTCTACCATATTGATAGCGGCAACATCAGGAGAGCATGGATGACAATCCGCCGAGCAGTCATGGTCGCACAATTACTTGGTCTGCATACTCCAAATCACTACCGATTCAAGCGCATCAATCCCAGTAGCGAACTGGACCCCAAGACCATGTGGTCGTGCGTTCTATCCGTTGATCGCGTGCTTTCTTTGCTCCTTGGGCTACCATCCAGCACGCCCGCAACTGAGCAAGTGTTGCATGTTCCGTGCAAAACCGTCATGGAGGGCGCAGAGTTTCGCAATCAATGCACCATCATCGCAGCTCAGATCCTGGACCGAAATTCCACCACCCGCGAGTACGAGCAATTCCTCTTTGTGACCCGAACCATAGACAAGCAACTCATTTCCCTGACCGAGGAGGTGTCGTGTACATTCTGGAAGCCGGTGTCCTTTGCTGGTCTCGATGTCTACTCGGTGGAAGCTTTTCATGAAGTTCAACGTGCCTGGGATCATATGTGCTACTACACTTTGGTCATCCAGCTGCATCTCCCGCATATTCTCTGCCCCAAGCATGATGCGCAGAGTATGTATTCACGCGTTGCGTGCGTGAATGCAAGCCGAGAGCTCCTTAATCGGCAGATCACAGTTCGCTCCTTCAAGTCTAGCACTGCTTCATGCAGGTTGGGCGACTTCATGGCGCTCATCGCAGGAATGACATTGATTCTTGCGCATACTGTCAGTCATTACCAAGCCAGTGAAACAGATGTTGGGAATCTGCTTGCACACCAGCGGGTCGGCGATCGTGCCATCATCGAAAGTGGGCTGGAGACATTGAAGAGCATGTCGGAGCTGAACGAAAACATTCTCGAAGCGCGATGCGCTGTCTTATTGCGAGATCTCCTCGCCGTTGAGGCTGACGCTGCTCAGTCCCAGTCAGGAAAACCCTCTGAGCATGCTCAGGAACAAAGAACAGTGACCATTAAAGTGCCTTACGTGGGGACCATTTATATCGGCCGTGACGGTCTGATCGCTGTTCCTGCTGCACATGCAGCGATGAAAGAAGATGAGCCAGAAGACGTGCGAGTTGGCGGACTTGGTGTGGTGAACATTGGGACCGGGAAGGGATGTGACCTCGGAGCAGGAACGTATCATGGGGACACATCAGCTTGTCTCAGCTCACAGAAGCTCACGCAACAGGCCATTCCAATCTCAGGATTCGACCTCGACAATAGTCTGTATCCTGATGTTTCTGCGCCGATGGACGATTGGGTGTTACAAGGTGCAGATACGGCGTTCTTCGATTCGCTGCTGAGAAACGGGACCGACTACAGTGCTGGACTGTGAGCCTGTTATCCAGCAGCAAACGATGCATGATTGGCATGATCACACGATAAACCACTAGCTTCTTGAGCGTACTCTTAGAACGCGTGGATTAGGGTCTCTTCATTCGATTCTTGCAATCTGGAAATCGGCTTCGCGTGGAAGGAGCGAACGGACATAGGTGGGAGAACACGGAGCCGAGCATGTCCTCCCACGTGCTGCCCCAATCATGAACGTCTGCAAGCTCGTCCGCGCAGAAGCCTTCAAGTATCTCGCTCGGCACGCCACGATCGACCTCACGGTGAATGAGCTCACGACAGAGGCGGATAAGAAATATGAAGGAGGCAATGGCCCTGTGACCGTGGGCAAGAATGGAGCAGGCCTGGTTAAACAAGCACAAGCCTGTATCGATCATCACGACCTGAAGTTCGACTTCCTGGGGAGTATTCGCCATGCTGTTGCCAAACTCACTAGGTACGCTCACCGAACGACCTGCGCAGGTACCACACTGTTGAGCGGATGCTCACAGCTTGAGACCCTCTTTATTGACTTGAAGACTGTGGAGCAGTATGACAGTACACCATGGCACATGTACGAACCCAGCCGTGGACCACCTCACCGGATACCTGGGACTACTTGGCGGCGCCCCCTTCTTCGTGCCCATACCGTTATTCCTGCTTCTCTTCTCGTACCAAGAGTCAAGAGCATTGCGGTGCGTTGCAGGTATGAAGGACCAGACACGCATCAAAGAATATCGTACGATGACATTACCTGGATACGTCAGCTTGAGACAAAGGTCCGGGAAGCGGGAATAAGCTGTGCTGTCACATGGGAGGTCGTCAATGCTCCTGGCGGTGAGCAGCAAGTACGGAAGGCTCCACGACAGACTTTATGGGAGGACGCTGGATATCCCTCGTGGAATTCGTATAGATAGAGGTTACAAACAATGTGCTCATAAGAGTCAGTACGAAGAATTGAGACAAAGAACAGGGTCTAGTCATGGGAACATGCGCTATCGGAGCGATTCTTTCCAGCTTCCTGATTGTCGCTGTCAGACGCGCAGGAGCAAACAAGTATTTAGAAGCATAATGAATCGCGTCACCTAAAGCTCATTTTTTAACCCTTCATGATGCATGCGTAAGCAATTCCATTTTCTTGACTCACAGCATCCGTTCGCTACGAGGCTGCCGACATATCTGGGATCTGCGCCAATGTGTCCGACCACCTCAGCCGTAATGACGGACATTGGGGGATCGTTTCGCTTCCTGGACCTGCAATATGACATCCGACTGATGATCTACGATATGATCTTCGATCCAGGCACTTCGAACACTACGACACCTGCCGAGTCCTACAGCATCCTCGATTTCCCTACCATAACGGACGGCAAAGAGTACCTCAAATCCGGGCTGCCGGGAATCACGAACGCCAACAGGAGCATCCGAGCAGAGGCATTCCGTGCCTTTGCGCGGGGCGCCATCATCGACGTCTCCGACACCTCAGGCGAGGAGATCATCCACAATAGCACAGTGACTCGCTCAAGGAAGCCGAAGACGCACGAGAAAGTCACTTCCGACTCTCTGGAGCAAACAAAGCGGTACATGGACGCCTACGGCATCAAGTGCGATGTACTACATCTCATTAGCCGCGTCTTGGTTAAGGTCAAGCGATACCGTGATCGTACTTTCTTCGATGGTGTGCTGTTCTTGAAGCGCCTGCCGAACTTGAAGGAGCTCATCATCCATTCTGAGTCGAGTAATGATTGGGACATACGACCAGGCAAATCTCCGTGGAACGGAATGTCGTCACCGCAGAGGTCCCCAGGTTCGCTGTTGCGGGCGGCGGCGAAGAACGTTACGCTATTGGCGCCGCAGGTTGCTGGAGAAGGGGGAGATATTGCTTGCGACCTGTGGGAGTGGGTTTCTCGATTGAGAACTGAGAGACGGGTTTGGAGTCTCTCGTGTCCGATGTTCGTGATAGCCGCGGGGATGTCATGTCAAACCGTCCTTTGAAACGGGTCGCGCGCGGAAGTTTATGTGGTAGTTCGCCAACGATCAAACAGAGTTGGAAGAGCAATGTACATCACTCATTCGAAAACACCACCTCCTCCTCGTTCCCCATCGGCACCTGCTCCCTCTGCACAAGCCTAACCCACCTCCGTCTTCTCCACTCCCCCAACTTATGCCGTCCATGCCCCTCTTCCCAAGTCACAACGGCCTTTCTCTTCTCTTTCTCGCCTTCCTTGCCCTTCTTCTTACTACCCCCGCTACGTCCACTCTTCCAACTCTCCGCCAGACTCGCCAGCTCATCTGCATCGTCCTCGAATTCATATGCTAGATCACTGACCCATCTCTCGCCCTCGACTTCGACCTCCACACCCGTGATGCATCGTTCCTCGACCCATTCACGTGAGAGCAGGTCGAGCGTCCACTTCTTATCTGCAAACCGCCATCCCCGGGGCGGTACTACATCTTCGAAGAACCGCGTGCCCTTTGGTCGATCACCCGCGATCATAGCAGGGCTCATTGGATCATATGTGTTCGGCGTGAAAACCCACGGTTCCCACTCCGCATCGCGATCGTACGGATTGCGATGTTGCAGCTCGAAGATCTCGATCTCGCGTTTCTCCGGTGCCGGGTCGAGGATGATGTCTGCCTCGGCGAAAGCATGGAGTTGACTGTCGACTTCGACTTCCTGCTTGGCGAGGGTCTCGCGGTTGCTGGTCGTGTCAAGCATATCTTGGATGGTTGGGTGGTTTGAGCCGATGAGTGCCCAGCCGCCGAGGAGGAAGACCGCGCGCCATGGGATGAGATGTGCTGTCACGAAGAGGAGGAGGCAGGTGAAGAACATGCCGATGAAGAGGATGGAGGAGTATGCCTCATTCGAGAAGTTTGTGGGCGGGACGAGGCGGCTGAGAACCTCATCGTGCAGTTTGCTGAAGTCGTCCATGCTGTTCTGCAGATCTCGCATATTGCGGAAGAAGTCTTTGGATAGATCTGGCGCAGGTTTTATGCGCGCCGCTGGAGCTAGTGGAGGACCGCCAAGGGGGTAGAGCTCGGAAGGTAGATTCGTGGGCGGTGGAGGATGTCGTTGGAGGAAAGCAGGGACCATGATAAAGAAGAGGCAGACGGCCAGTGGGACTACAACGATGAGATGTGGGTCGAGGCAGATGAAAGAGTAGACTGCAAGGAAGGATAGAGTATGTGCGGGCTTCTTCCAGGTGAAGAGCCGGATCATGCGATTTTGAAAGACGAAGACAGGACCAATTCTCGCATTGAAGCGTCGGAAGTTGTTGCCCATCTGGCCGAGACCGAATTGTGGTCTATCGACATATTTGCGTGACCGTCGGTCCACAGGCTCGTCGCCATCATCTCCAGGGTCAGTAGGTATGACTTGGGATATTAGTCTGTTCGCTGGCATTAGCATAAAGCGGCCGACGATGGCAAAGAGGGCATTGCGGAGGATTCTTGTCGACCTCTTCAGAATACGTACAGGTTCATCAATCTATCTTGCATCGAGCTCGAGCCCTCCGCCTTCTTGCTCTCCATCTTGTCCATCACTTTGCCGCTAACACGTGACAGCGCTTCCTGCGACTTCGATCTGATGTGTGCGCGTCTGCCAGGCGACGGTGTCCGGTCTTGGCCGTCGTGGCTGGTCACCCTGATCACTGGAATAGGCTCATCGCGATTCGCGATCGAGAAGCCGTTGTCATCCATGTGGTTGTAGTGATATCCCGAGTTGGTGTTATGACGAAAGCATATTCCCCGATGGACCGGTCCGCGAGAAAGCTACCACGAGAAGCACGCGAAAAGGCTATCCAGGGACAAGAACTCTCTCAAACACTGGCTGCACAACAAGTACGCGGGATCCTATTGCGAATATGTCCCTGAATCTCAGCTGGTGGTCTGGAGATGCAGGAGTTTGGAGATGATCAGTCCGGGGCTACTGCAGGCGCCGTTCTCGAGGCTCCACATGCTGGTCCGGAAGCAGTTTAGCCCAATGGCATCCAACACCCTAATTGCACGCTTGTGGCTTGAACATTGGTCCTCCGAGAGATCGCTGGACGGGAGACTAGTGACAGGTACCTCTCTTTTCTCTCCTGAGCGTGAACGTTCTGAGCATCTAGCATCTTTTGTATATACACACTCGTTGGTTGACGGACGTGCCTGCCTCAGCGACACATCGGAGAGTTTGGATTGGCAGGGGCCATCGACGCGACCACAACAAAACCCGAATAGCCCCTCGACACTCCTGAGAGATCGGCCAGATATGGTGAAGAATTGTCCCTGGTAGTACAACTCCCACACCTGCACGAGGCGGAAGTTCTGAGAGGAGAGGACGGACGTGAAGTTGCACACGCTCTTTTTTGTGGTGCAGAGAGGCGGCTTTGTTCCTTCCTTGCCCCAGCGCGTGCTCTCATCCCATCGGTGAGGCATTGTGCACCGGGAAGCTTGCACAGGCACAAAAAAAGTAGAGTCGAGATCCGATCGATGCGGACCGTCACCAGATGATACAGACGCAGCGTGCGCCGACTATGGACACATCTATGGTCTCGCGAGAGAACTTCTCGAATACAGAAGACTCGGCCGGATCTGGAGGTGCGTACCTTCCCTCAAGTCTTGTTGTTGCTGCTATATACCTTGATCACATATCACGACACATCCATGCGTGAAGACATTGTTGTTGATCAGGGCAACGGCAATCTCCACAACGCTTTCACAATTACCAGCACCACCCTTGCTCACCATCTGCACGCAACATGAACATGTTCTGCGCAGCGTAGCACCAGACTCGGCCCTCGCACGACATAGCCGCAGCTGCGATGGAGCATAGCGCGCTGACAGCCACAGCAACGGAAGGCACTGGTGCGCGGAAGCGGTTCCAGCGTATCAACACCGAGAACGACGATCCGTTACGCAAGACTGGCATCTCGCTGCCATTTCAGAGGACCAGAGATGCAGGAGCAGGACAGGTGCATGCGCAGCCAGGCTATGATGTGAATAAGATGGCCTCGCATACGCGGCGGCGGAGTACATTGCGTGATAACAACAGGCCACTGCTGGGTCCGCGGCCTTTGGAGTCAAAGAGGTACGAATTGCAACAAAAAGAAGTGACATGTTTGCGGGCAGAAGGATCGTGTCATGGAACATGTGCTGATGCTGGTGGGATTTACAGGGTGACGAGCGAGACGCATACGGCAACTGCACCTACGCGACCGTCGTTCCTTCCCACCTCGACCTCTGACAATTCCCTTGTCTCATCGACGACGACCCTCAATACCCGCTACTCCTCGTCCAGACTGCGCGACACCAGCAAAAGCAGAGAAAGCACCGGCTCGCAAGACTTTGTGCCCTCGGTCAACTTCGACGACTTCCACTCGAGTATCGCGTCCTACGACCCAGATCTGACTTCTTTTTCGCACTTACCACCTCCGCCCTTGCAGTCTCGCATCGAGTCGCCGAGTAAAATTGCGCTGTTCACTGATGGGAGACCGGGCTTTAGTGCATCGACAGCCAGCATGGAACGTGGAATTGGGAGAGGAAATACAGGCGGTGGAAGTGACGATGCGGGCAGGGTAGCACGAAGCTCCTCCCTTGTTCGCCGCATCAGCAATGCGCGACGCAATCCCAGCCAGAGCGCTGCAGACGCGGCTGCAATGCCTCCACCGGCTGCTCCCGTCTCTGCAGGAAGAGGACGACGCCAAAGCTCCATTACGCTAAATCAGGGTGCTGTTCCTGACTCGACACCGAAAGCAGCGGCGAGGCCACCGAGGAAGTCTGTAGGGCCAGGGTTGCTCAATCAGGGACTGGAGGAGAGAAGAGCAGCAAGAGAGGCGCAGACCGGTGCTGGGTCTGTCATGCGGACAGCCTCGATGAAGGGCAGGAGAGAAGGAACTGGGACGGGGTCAGGATCAGGACCAGATCTGGCACGACTGGCGCAACCGAGAAACCCTCGAACGAAGTCACTTCAGCCGCCTCCAAGAGGGCAGCCGCAGAATCACTTGTCTGCTACGCCAATCAATGGCACGTCTGCGACGCCGAATCCTGTCTCTCCTGCTCGACCGACCACGCAACGCACAACTACGCCCTCCTCTGGCAATAATAAGAGACAATCTGTTCATGTTGGTGGATTGGGAGCGCGCACGATCAGTCCGACCGATGCACGGAGGTTGAAGAGGTTGTCCACAGCAAGCAAGCCGCCTGTACCGCAAGCACCTCCAACACCTCAGCCAGATATGCTGCCAGGTCTGCATCCAAGCAACCACGTCCAGCTTGGTGGCATGAGACATAAGACGGCGACGCCTTCGTCTGCAAGAGCTACGCCAGATCTGGTCAGCGGGAAGAAGGGGCCATTCACGGGACAGATACCTGTGTTGACTTCGAGTGCGAGCTACAGCTCATTACGGGCACCGAACGGTGGCGCTTCGTCGAGGAACAGCCAGGTGCTGAACTCATCGAGAATACCTACTCCAAAACCACGCAATGTGCATAGCTCCGCAGGGTTCCAGGAAGAGGAGGAAGTTCCGCCCGTGCCAGCCATTCCAAAGGCATACGAGTCACCAAAGGAGCCGCCTAGCAGTGAATCGTACTTCGCTACACGAAAGTCACAACGGATAGAGGGCGATGAGTTGAAGAGTAGTGTGTCAAAGTTTTCGATAGACGCAGGAAGAGCAAGCTCAAAGATCTCAACGCGGCCGAGTATGGATGCTGAGCGACCGAGCTTTAGCCAGGACCGAGATGGCAACACGAGGCATAAGCGTGGCATGACCGTAGGAAGCGGCGACCATGGAGACAAGCCGCCAGTTGCCAATCCTGCTCACAACAAGAAGAACCTGCAACCACTTAGACTCCCTCCATTGAACCTGCTACCGCTCAGCACGCCAACTGCTACCCGAATCGCGAACTTCCCTGCTCCTTCCGCTGAACTAGACGAGAGACATGTTACACCACCGCCCAAGAGGAACTACACCAAAACACCAAGCACACCTATGACTGCTTCGAAAGCGACATTCTTTGCAAAGAAAGATCAGGACTTTGATGACGATCAGTACGATCTGTTCAAGAGGAGTGCCAGTTCAACGCATATGATCAATCACGATCAGTACAATTCGCGGTCGTTCAATCTGTCACCAACAACACCTGTGGCGATCCCAAGTCCGTTCCCACGGAACAACGCTCACACACCATTTTCGTCATCATCTCTACCCAAGCCAGCAGCAGACTTTGGACCACTGTCCTTCCGAACGGAACACGACGTCCAAGTATACGCGCAGCAATTTGACGGCTCGAAGACGAACGAAGCACTCCCAAGTCCTAAGCCACAAACACTGCTAGTGAAGAAGGATTCCACGTCGACACGCAATTCGGCCTCTGACGAGCCATCAACGCCTGCATCAACGACCTCGAACCTGCGACGCAAGTTGAGTTTGAACTGGAAACGGAGTTCTTCCAAAGCATCACAACGCGCAAAGGCTGAGGCCGAGAAAGCCGAGAAAGAGGCTGCGAAGGAAGAAGCGAGGCGAGGATCGAAGTCAAGCCAGAACGAGATGCCGCCGCCCAAGCTGCCTGCTTCTGCTACGTGGAACGGCAACTACAGTCCTGCCGCTGGCGAGCCGTCTTCGCGACCCTCGTTCGAGCGTTTTGGAAGGAAAGCTAGTGGCCAGGCTTCGATCAAGGACAACACCATGGCCGACGCCTTTAATAATGCGCCAGATCTCAAGCCTGGAAATCTTGATGCTGCATCTAATGATCACAGGCGAGGCACCTCGAGATCGACTTCTCAGTCTGTGCTCACGCCCATGCAACGCATACTCGGAACGAAGAGCTCGCTCGGTACTCTCAAAGCACGACACCTTGACACGAACCTCGACAAGGATGATTTGGCTGCGGACAAGATCATGGAGAAGATGGGCTCGAAACGCAAGGACTTTGACAATGCCGCCAAGGAACTCGATACTTTGCGGAGAAGAGCTCTGCCACGCGACAAGCTTACGGCTCAGCAAGCGTCTTCCCTGTGGGACCTCAACATTTTCGAGCGCGGCGAGATCATCGATTACAAGGAGGTCTATTTCTATGGCACGAAGACTGCGCGCAAGCACGTTGGCGATCTCAATCACTCATCCAACAACTTCGGGTACGATGACGATCGAGGCGACTACAACATCGTGATGGGTGACCATCTAGCGTATCGCTATGAGGTTGTGGATATGCTGGGTAAGGGAAGCTTTGGACAGGTCGTGCGCTGCATTGATCACAAAACGGGCATGCTCGTTGCAATTAAGATCATCCGGAATAAGAAGCGGTTCCATCAGCAGGCTTTGGTCGAGGTCAATATTTTGCAGAAACTGCGGGAATGGGTAAGTGGTGCACGATCTGACCTCATGATTCGAACACTGATTGGCGTTTGCAGGACCCCGAGAACAAGCACAGCATGATCAACTTCACGCAAAGCTTCTATTTCCGCGGCCATCTCTGCATCTCGACCGAACTGCTGGGCATGAACCTGTACGAGTTCATCAAGGCGTACGAATTCAAAGGCTTCCCCCTTACGCTCATCCGACGTTTCACGAAGCAGATGCTCAGCTCGCTGTGTCTGCTTAAGGGCAAGCGCGTCATTCACTGCGATCTCAAGCCTGAGAACATCCTGCTTGCTCATCCGATGCACTCCGAGATCAAGGTTATTGACTTTGGTTCCTCCTGCTTTGAGCACGAGAAGGTGTACACGTATATTCAATCGCGCTTCTATCGGTCACCGGAGGTTATCCTGGGCATGAGCTATGGCATCCCCATCGATATGTGGTCGCTCGGCTGCATTCTTGCCGAACTGCTTACTGGATACCCGATCTTCCCTGGCGAAAACGAGCAAGAGCAGCTCGCGTGCATCATGGAGATATTCGGCCCACCAGAGAAACATCTCATCGAGAAGAGCTCGCGCAAGAAGTTGTTCTTTGACTCGATGGGCAAGCCGCGCGTTACTGTCAGCTCAAAGGGACGGAGACGAAGACCTAGCTCCAAGACTCTGCAACAAGCACTCAAGTGCGATGACGATGCATTCTTGGACTTCATCCAGCGATGCCTAAGGTGGGATCCGGATCGGAGACTCAAGCCCGACGAGGCCATGCAGCACGAGTTTATCACCGGCATCAAGCGGACGGCACAACCACGGACACGAGTCGCGCAGCGAGAGCCGATCGCAACGAATAGTCCGGTCAAGCGCTTCAATACAGTCAACCAGACGCCTCGTGCGACAGGCCGCGGACAGCAACAGCCGCAAGGAACTGACGGCACGCGTCCACTCCCCGAGCCACCAGCCACGAGCTACAAGAATGGTACCACCGTGCCGGCGCCAAGCGGCTCACCAAGTAAAGGCGGGCCAGGGAGACGACATAGCACTTTCACTGCTGGGCAGACCGGAGTAGGGAGAGGTGGACCATCTGCTAATGCTGGGGAGAGGAGAAATATGACGGGTGGAGCCATCCCAGCGCCTAGTGCGAGCGGACTGCCCAGAGTGGCGGGAGGTGCTGGAGCCGGATCTGGGCAAGGACGGAGTGTCAGTGGACGTCCGGACTTGGCTTCTGCGGCTGCCGCAGCGAGTCTGGCGGGAAGGAGACCGCATCTGTAGATCTGGGACAAGGACGGAGGACTCTGGCTGGTTCACGAGTCAAGCGCAGCACGGCACGGGATATGAAAAGCAACGACGACAAAAAGAAACAACACGGTTATCTTAATCATTACT
Source organism: Scolecobasidium constrictum UM 578 (assembly GCA_000611715.1). Classification (NCBI taxonomy): domain Eukaryota; kingdom Fungi; phylum Ascomycota; class Dothideomycetes; order Venturiales; family Sympoventuriaceae; genus Scolecobasidium; species Scolecobasidium constrictum. The sequence goes on from AZYM01000113.1 coordinate 112,555, forward strand.
TCCCCTTTTTGCGATTCGATTCGTACCCTGCTGGTGGTAGCATGCCTCGGCGGGAGACACATGTGTGCTGTATGTGTATGTGCATGGATGTGTTTTGAGCAGCATGGCGGCTTGTGGCATTGTTTAGAGAGGGGGCGCTTGATACCTTTCTTGCTCGATTGATTGGGAGATTGGGCGATTGCATTTTTGGAATGGTCAGCGGGTTTGTGCGACGGGCGGGCATGGGAAACAGTCAAGTCATGAGTATGAAAATGAGAAGAATAGAAAGATCCATTTTTGTGGCTGCTGACATGTCTTGTTCTCCTGTCTACTGATGTAATAACGAGGTGAACCTTGCTTCTCGTATCTCGTATATAGGCCCGCGTCAAACAAAGTCAAGAGCTTGGAGAAGCAAGGCATCCATTGATTGACTGGGCTGTCGCAGGTGACTGGAAGTGCAGCCGGTCATTCCGCTGAGCGGTGGCCACAATAGGATATGCGAACGCAGTCACAATGCTTATCACGCTAGCCTCGCCTCGACGCCTCTATAAAAACTGCTTCTCGGTTCAAACACTCTTCATTCAATTGCACAGGCATCACGAAGAACGGCACAACGCCAGTGCCCATTCACACGCTCGAATTTCACCACACACGCACGAAGCTTGACACACAAACGCGGAAAACACAACACGCGAAGTTCACAACAATGGGCAAAGCCTGGCTGCGCGAAATTGCGGCGCACAAGACGGCTCTGTATGCACTCCGCCATTCACGCCCACGAGATCCGACCAAGTGCACATGTGCCGCACATGACGACACTGCTGCCATCACGCCCACGCGACTCGAGCGCCTGCCGAACGAGATACAGCAGCGCATCTACGACCTCGCGACCATTGATCACAAAACTAGGGTACTAGCCGATGGCGACCTCAAGCACTTCTGGGAGCCAAAGAAGGATGTCATAGCAAGCTTACTGCGTGTGTCCAGCTTGGTTGGACGGAACTTGGTGGCTGTAGCCGTGGCAGAAGGCTACGCTGAGGGTATGTACTGGTGCCCGTGCGCGAACGCTGTTGGCGACGAGCTGAAGCGCTTCCTAATTCAGGAAGAGGGACTTGATGGCGGATATGGAATGTTGTTTGGCTTCGAGCACTGACTGCCTGACGAGAACATGCGCTTGACTTCGATAGAGATCAGCAGGGGACATGTCTTCATCTTGCTACCTGGTTGGACTCAGCGATGATGGTGTCCGGAAATCATGACGATTGCGGTCTTTCCACGGATTCGAAAAAACAACAAGCATAGAGAGACTTATGAGCAGTTTCGTGTACCGTAGCGATTCATGGAGAAGGGATCAAGCACACATGAAAAGAGTGGCATAATGTCGAGATTTGCTTGAACAACTGTGAATGAAATTTGACGATGGTGTCTGCATCGCTTGAGTGGATAGATACTACTCTTTCCCAAAGCTCATTGATCTTGACCATATCCACAATGACCAGAGCGCTCATCCGCGAACAGTGGAGTCACTCGTTGGCCAGATCCCACAACTTGTCCTCCAACTTGTCGTACTTGCCAAAGAACACCCATGTCAACACAGTCGTGAGGAAATAAACGCCAGCAAGACATCCGTACATAGTCGTCAGATGTGGGTTGCGAGCAGCTTGACTGACAGCAATGCCCAGTGCGCTGGCGATCGCCACTGTGAACAAGTTCATAGCCGCGACAACACTCTTCATGCTGGTTGGTGCTTTCGTATAGGCATATTCTGCTGCAGTGATCGCGAAGAGCGACTCAGAAAGGGCGAACAGGAAGTAGCTTGGAAACTGTATCATGACGTGTACCCGCTGTGGCACTGTCCCGTCCTCAGATGCCTCGCAGGTGAGAGGATACTCGTAGCATGGTCCCGCATTGTAGATGATGCGTTGCACGATCGCAGCCCATGCGATCCCAAGTGTGCCGAAGAAAAAGCCAGCGGTGATCTTTGCGATTGGGCCTGGGTAGACATGGTGCTTTCGCATGAAAGGGTAGACAACCGTGCGCAACACGTGAATGAGGACAATCTCAATCAAGAGGGCGAAGTTGTATAGAATGTCGTTGGGCAGACCGTGCAGTTCCATTGTTCCGGCTTGCGACACGAAATTATTCGTCGCTTGGAGGTAGCAGAGCCATGCGATGGGGAGTGGAATAAAGACTCGGCAAGCATACAGTCCGCGCTTGAGCTCTTCGATGAACTTGTCATCCCATGGCACTGCCTTTGAATTTGTTGAATTCCTGGCCAGGATCGAAGGCTTCGCAGCGTCCATGTTGAACTTATTCTTCATAGCGATGCCAAATGCTCGGAAAGCATGACCAAGAACAGGATTTGGCTTGTTGCGTACTGTCTATGTTTAGCGTCGCATTTTTGCCACGGACAGACGCCAGCAGAAAACTCACCATACTTCTTCCTCCCAATGGCCAAGGCTGCGATCGCGATCCAAAAGACGCAGAAAGGCATCAGGAACGCGGCCCAGAACCCGATACGATGCTCGATGTAGGTTGCAGGTATGCCACTCAGGCAACCAATGCACAGCACGTTGTAGAAGACCATATAGATGTTGCTGATTGTGACTTGCGGGTCAACAATCACTCTTTCGCCACTCTTCAATGTCTTGATCTTCCGTTTCGTTTCAGTGTACTGCTCGAAGATCAAGACTGACACGTTTGACTTGATGCCGCCAGCACCAGCACCAATCAAGATGAGTGCCGTGATGAAGCCGCCAAGGCCCGCACCATTTGAGAGCGATACTGGTAGAGAAGTCATGAGGAGGATGAAGAGACCAAGAACATAGATCATGACAGCTCCACAAATGGTTCTGTACCTTCCAACCCATGAGTCGGCGATGATGCCTCCGGCGATGGGAGTGAGATACATCCAGAACGTGAACCCGTATGAGATTGAAGATGCATTCGCTTGCCCGAGCCCGAGGGCTCCAGGGAGTAGCTCATTGCCATACTTATACTGCATATAGTTTTCTGGTCCGCGTCAGCGAAAATACTAGGCACAACGCATTACCACACGTACGAAATGGGCCAGCAACGCCATAGTACGTGAAGCGCTCTGCTGTCTCGACGACGCAGACCAGCCAAGCTGAAAGTGGCACTTTGTCGCTCACTTTGCGCAGTGCCGTGAGCTCGTACTCAGTAGGCTCCGCGCCGTCAGGTGTTTGCTTGCCATCATCGCCTGGGACCTCGACCGACGTTTCACTGAGCTTGATGTCAGCTGTGATAGCCACAGAAGAGATGTGTGCACTCACGGTAGCTTCTTGATATCGTCAGACGCCATGATCGATTGATCCTGTGGCGAACGACACGAATGAGTGCTCTTCAGTCTGTTGCATGCTCCTTTCGCATTTTATAAGATCGATAGAGCCTTCATTCAACACAGTCGTCGTCCAAATATCGATATCCGAGCATAGAATGGCGACATACCCTCCATCGTTGATAACAGACTAGCATCCCGCTGGCGGTCTCCATAAGGCTCCACAGAAGATCGACAGTAACAACATGGCAGTTGCATTAGAAGGTGGATCCCACTGAATATGGTGTTCGGCGGAGTTGCGTTCGATAACCCTGTCAACAATTCAGTCACAAAAAGATATATTCAAGACTCCTAGGAACAGTATCGATGTCAATAAGATGGTCACTGAACCAGTTCCGACCACACCAAGCACATAACGTTGATGCTGGCGCATTACAAGCTTTCGTGCAAGAGATGCTTCCGTGGACCAAGAATCAACAAGAGTCATTAGCGTCATGTGTACAACCCAGAAGCTAGCCTTAGACGGCTTGCTGCGAGCCGAATGCGACTGTTTGAGACTGGTTAAGCGAAATGGTTCATGTTGTGGAGAACAAGTGAAGGAACTTTGCCTTCGATGCGTCGTCAAAAGGCCTTCGGAAGCATCCTACCGATCACGCTAGACGCGTCGCGTTAATCCCCGAAGTTGATCAACCTCCCTGCATGCACCTCTCATCCATCAACTCTTTCTCCAAAGTTGCATCAAGCGACCTTGACTACCGCTCACAGGGTCAGCGGTCGGCATTGCCACTGCCGCTATCTCTGCTCTCAGAGCATCCATGATCTCTGCATTGTCACATCTTTCACTCCTCCATCTCGGACTTCCCTGCGGAGATGTCAGCGGACGCGTGTTGGTCAAATCAATGCATGAACAGTACCTTTGGGTACACACCGACGAACAGATAGTCATCAGACATGGAGACATTCATGTGTGCGGTCCCTGCAGGCATAACCACTACATCTCCAGCCTTGACCGTCAGCTGCTGGCCTGCAGCTAGGTGGTCGAGTTGACCACGGCCAACGTGCATGATTGAGAATCCGCTTATCACGGCATAGCACTCATGCGTGTTCGGGTGGAAGTGATGCACCGGTGTGCCTGTCCACAGGCCTTTCCGCTCCCATTCATTCTGCTCCAGCAAGTCCGTTGTGGTTTTCTCATCTATTGGCTGCGGCAGTACAGATCGATAGACCAGAACCGGGAACATGTTGTTTGGTACATAAGTGGTCGATCGTAGCACATATGACTCCGGCTCAGGCACACTCTGGACCATTGTTGCTAATAATGTGAATTTCTGGTGATTCGAAAGCAACGTCTTCCGGCCATAAATGCAGAAATCCGAGTATACTCATCGGATCAACAGGATGTACGGCACCATCCATACTAGCGAGTCATATCGAGACCCATAATTCCTTATGCAGCTAAAACTGACCTTGGACCAGGACAGACATGCAGCATAAGGCGTGCTTGATGGATTAAGGGTCGCCCAGTAACCTGAGAGCTCGCAATATGGCCATGGTGCTGCAATAGGATGGCAACATTGATTTCCCATGGCTCATCAGACATCAATCGATCAAGCAAGGCCTATGAAGGTCATTTGCATAGGTGCAGGCGTGGCTGGAATCTTGACAGGCGTTCGCTTTCCACAGAAACTCAAGAATCTTGATCTCACGATCTACGAAAAGAATGCTGGCATAGGCGGGACGTGGTTCGAGAATAGGTGTGTGATGCATTCCCAGGCCTTCCAATCTATCGCTGACTCGATCAGATATCCAGGTATTGCTTGCGGTCAGCAGATCTCATGAAATCATCAGGTCATCCACTGATCATCTACAGACATACCTTCCCAGTCTTACTCCTTCACTTTCGAGCCGTTCTCTGAATGGGACAATTTCTATTCGTCGGGTCAACAAATACTGTCGTACCTCAATCACGTGGTTGACAAGTATGGCGTGCGAAAATATGTCAAGCTCTCCCACGAGTTTAAGTCGGCTCGATGGAACGATGCTGAAAATCAGTGGCACGTGGAAATACTACGACACGAAGACAACACGGTCCTAATCGATACTGCCGACGTGTTAGTCAAAGGCACTGGCATCCTGAACAAGTGGAAGTGGCCGAATATCGAAGGCTTACATAACTATCAAGGCTCTCTCCTACATTCGGCAGCCTGGGATCCTGCAGTCAATTTGCAGCGGAAGCGTGTGGCAGTCATTGGCAATGGCAGTACTGGCATACAGATTGTGCCTGCTTTGCAGCCAATTGCAGAGCACGTGCGTGTGTATATGCGCAGCAGAAGCTGGGTTAGTCCGGTCGGTGCCTTCCAGGACGAGATAGTAAAGAGAGGCGGAAACGAGAACTGTGAGTGTTGACGTGACTTGACGTTTCAGCCTCGCTGTAAATGTGTGCTGATCTTCTGTTAGTTTCATACTCTGAGCAAGAGAAGGCGGAGTACAGGAAACAGCCTTCAACACTGAGCGACTCGCGTAGAGACCTCGAGGAAATCATCAATAAAGGCTATCTGAATATCATGCGCGACTCACCATCAAGAGCAAGCTCTGCAGCAAGATTGCAAGAACTCGTGCAGCAGAAATTGCAAGGCAAGCCAGGTCTCTTCGAAGCGATTAGACCAGAGTGGCCGGTGGGCTGCAAGCGTCTCGGTGCTTCTCCAGGCTACTTAGAAGCGCTCACGCAGCCCAATGTCGATATTGTCTCCACAGGGGTCGAGAAGATTCTGCCTTCAGGCATTAAACACAAGGACGGAAGTGTGTCAAAGGTCGATGCAATCATTTGCGCCACAGGATTCGACACGTATGTTGGCCCATCTGAACCAATGCGCCATTGCTGACAATGAACAGAACACTGAACCTGGAAGCTACTCCCATTGTTGGACAAGATGGCACTTCCCTGGGAAAGCTCTGGTCAGATCGCGGACCAACGGCATATTTGTCCATCATGCCGGAAGCATGTCCAAACTTGTTCCTATACTTGGGACCAAATGGAACACCGATGGCTTCCATGATACCGATGATAGAGTTCCAATGCGCATACATGATAAAATGCATCCAAAAGCTACAACGCGAACGCTATGCGGCCATGGTCCCTAAGGTCGCAGCCATACGGGACTTCGTCAGTCATGCGGACAGTTTCTTCGCTAAGACCGTTCTCACAGAGAATTGCGGCACCTGGTTTAAGAGTGGCGAGAACGGCAGAGTCGCAGCATTATGGCCAGGCGGTCTACCACACGCGTGGCTGGCATTGCAAGAGCCGAGATGGGAAGACTTCGATTACATACCAAAGGAAGGTGCGAGCAATAGATTCACATGGCTAGGCGATGGAACCACAGAGGCACTCAAGATTGGGGCTAAAACCACGTCCTATCTGGACGAGGTAGACATACCGCCCATAAATCCGACGTGGCGTCTGAAGCAGTCGTAGCACATACCAAAGCTAGACTCTTGGATACAGAAAGCGCACGATCGTGCTTGGATTCATGTTCAAGGCTCGATAGACTCGGTCTGGACTGTTTCTTTGGGCACGTGAATTCGAGGTAAAGGAGGGCCATCAGGAGCCTTTCCGTCCCCATTAGATTGGGTCATTTCAGCGGCGGCATCTCGAAGTCAAAGGTTATTACGACGAAACCAGCGTGGAGCGGCGCGTGGTGAATTTTACCTTCATGTTTCCGCAGCAAGCTTTTTCCCTGATTCAAGAACTGACAGACGATGCCTCATGACCTTCGCATATCAGCAAATCTCACTGTCCACACTTCAGAGCCGCAGTCTATCAGATTGCATTGCAGCCGCATTATCTGTCGCACCCCAGTACGAACAATCAGGTGGAAATTCAGAGACATACGAAAATATCTACCAAACGACTCGCAAACATGACATCCATGCCACGCAACACCTCAGCGAGGCTTGACGCGCTGTCAAACGAGGTTCTGCAGCTCATTTTCGCGTACTCTACCGACCATGCCGACACCGAGGTCCTCGATCTCTCCACTGCTATCAGCCTCCTCGAGGTATCCTCACTGATACGAGCAAACCTTGTTGAGGCGGCGAGAGTCTATGGCACGGGCTGCTTACAAGTACAGATTCGCAAATACTTGCGAGTTCGGAAGCAGGTTTTGCAGCGGGCTACCGACCCAGTGATCGAAGATGAAGCAGCGTGGTGGAAAGAAGAGAGCGCGGTTGCGCAATGCCCATGGGTGTGTACATTGCATTCTGGCTATGCACAGCAGCAGCCTGTTGCAAACCTCAGGCGGGTGTCGGGTGACTTTGTGCGCAAACATTAGCGCGTCACTGGCTTTATGGCCTCTATATAAGAGGGTCGCGGACCTGCAACTTCGCGATGCAGAGTACTTCCGACAAGACCGAATTTGCGGTGATGGGTTCAAATCTTCTCACGACTCGCGCTCTCAAGCTCGTCGAGCGACATCAAGATACGAACAAGCTCAAGGCCCTGTATACCGAGCACCTCGCGCTTGCGAGGCCACGAAAATCGAGCAACGTCCACGCAAGTCGTCTAGAAGCCCTTCCAAACGAGTTGCAGCAGCTCATATACTACTTGGCCTTCGAGGGCGGATGCATTTATGACCGCGCAGGAGATCACTATACGGTCGTTCACTTGCTGCATGTATCGAGCCTGGTGGGCCACAACGCGATCGAAGCATTAAAGAATTCTGAGTCGGTGCCTCTACTCGATGTTATGAACAGGATCCTGCAACTGTTCCTAGATGGGAGGTGGCATCCTTTCCCTGTGTATCATCCTGTGGTAGACGAAGATACTGGTGAGTGAACCTGGAAGCTAATGCTCTATCGCATCGCAGCACGAGTTGATGATTTCGCAGAATGAGAACCAGTCCGAGCCGCAGTAATTACTCCATGTTCTGGAGTCAGAGTCGACGTTGAGAGGCATACAGTACTCATGTTTCTCTCCCTCGGGTGAAATTGGAGATGGACGCAGTCGTCATGGAAACACTGAGGAACCTTCGTCACACCGCGTAAAGATCAACCAATGGTTCGAACCGACGACAATGGGCGAGCTAGTTCCAGAGAGCGAAAAAGGAGCAAAAAGAATCGTCTTCGGCATTTTCAGTAAGGTTCCAACACTTTAAACCCTATCGAATCGCACATTGCTATTATCGACGAGCTCCTGAATGTCTTTTTCATACTGACCATGCCTCGAATCCTTGAGAAACTTATTGTCGACTTTGCATCATAAGTCCGAAGGACATCTGCAAGCGGCGAAACACTTCGGATTCATAAGCGAAAGGCCTGCTTGATCGTTCACTTTCCTAATGCATCTTCATTTACTGGTTATTCGTTCACGTGTCGTTCGTCCGAAGTCCCTCACTGTAGTCTGAGCACACGCACGGCGTTTCCTCCAAGTACGCCGTCCGCTTTCGCTTTGTCTCCATCAAAAGTCTGAGAGATGGCATGATAATTCGTCTTCACACTGAGCCACGGCTCTGTCGACCCTTCCTCAAGCGGTGGGAAGAATGGATGATCAGTGCCTGCAGGACAAACACATTAATTTCAGCCAACCAAAGGTATGGATTGGTGAACACATACCGAACATGACTCTGTCGGCGCCGCTTGCTTCCACCGCTGCCTTCAATCCGACTTGCGAGTACACCACCGCATCTAGCCAGATATTCTGCTTTAGCGTGTCCCAAATGCTCTTTCGCTTGCCTTCTTTGACGGCGTGAATGAAGTGCGCGTCATGCTCGATACAGCTCTCTATTCTGCCAGCTAGGAATGGCAGCGTACCGCCACTGTGCGCGAGCAGGACTTGCAGCTTTGGGAATCTGTCGAACACGCCACTCAGATACATTCTCGTGACTGCGATCGTCGTCTCTAGCGGAAAGCCCAAGGCCAGTGGTAAGACATGCCCATAGTCGTTCTTACGAGGGCCAAATACTTCTGTCGGCAGACCATAGTGCGGATGCAGGAAGATCATCGAGCCCGCCTTCTCCAACGCAGCGTAAATCGGGTCTAGAGCTGGATCGTCAAGCCCCTTCCCTAGCCCTGATGTGCCCAATATTATCCCTCGCATCCTCTCCAGCGTCGTCAACCTCTCCACTTCCTTCACCACAATATCTGCGCTCGCACTCAACGGCAGTGAGCCAAACGCATATAGCCGCCCCGGATACTTCGCACACAGCCCATCAATCTCATCATTGATCCTCACAGCTTCCTCAGCAGCTATATTCGTGTCTAAAAAGTCAAGCCATGGATTCGCAAGTGAGATCACTGATTTCGTGATATTGTGCTGGTCCATGAATGCAATCTTCTCGGCGATGTCCCAGTAGACTGGACCAACAGGCCGACCACGTGCTGTTGATGGGGTCGAGGGGTCATCTTCGCCTGGTAGGATCACGAGACGATGTGTCTGGTCTTTCGAGCCTGCTTCGGGTGAGATCACGTAAGGGATGGTTCGTGTGGCTGCTCGTGACTTCAGGATCTCGATGTATGAGGGCGGGTAGACGTGCGTGTGCACTATGAATCCTCGTCAGAACTGTGCACGTGAGATGATAGTGATGCACCTCACCGTCCACGATTGTAGTCATTGTGAGATCTGAAGGTCTTCTGGCCGGCAGCTTTTTTGTGCCTGTAATGATCAATCGGATCTGGCGATCTAGGAACGCTCAATGAAGCTATTTTGACGAGCCAGATCTCACGCAATCGAAAATAAATCTGATAGTACTATGTGTACCTTTTAGTATTCCCTCTGACCAATATCATCGGCAATTCACCCGATAGCTCCCTCATACACGCGCGCCTACCGTCGCCTTCGTCCCCGCCATCGGGCGCCACCTTCCCAATGCGGTAAGGCCACCCTGAAATGGTCAATCAACTTATCGTGTGCTCGGTGGATTCCGCGGGCTACACTCTCTGGGCCAGCCTCCATCGGCATGCATGGGGCATGACCAGGCCACTGATAAACCTCGTACGACTCTCTTGCGGTCTCCCCGTCAAGAGTCAGACTTCATTCGCACCGTGCTGGAAGACGAGCAGTAGATCTGCCCCGCATCTGACGTTCAGACGGCCGTTTCACGCGACGAGATTCAACATGGCGGCTGCGGTGCAGAGCGATGATCTCTTCATTCCTGTGAGCATGCCCAGCCGCGTGAACTCTGAGGATAATATAGACTGACGCGATGTAGCTCATAGACTTCTCCCAATTCCTTCACGGCGACACCGAAACCAAGACCGCGACCGCCAAAGAAATCCTCTCCGGCTTCCAAAAGGCCGGCTTCATCTACCTCAAAAACCACGGCATACCCCGCGACACAGTCAAACACGTCTTCGGCGAGTCAGCAAAATGGTTCGCGCGACCTCAAGAGCAGAAAGACGCGCTGGCATGGTACTCGGCCGAAGCGAATAGAGGATACACTGCACATGGGCGTGAGAAGGTCACGCAGCTTGAAGAGAAGGGAGACGTGGAGGCATTGAGGGCAGCAGCACCAGATCTGAAGGAGTCGCTGGAGATCGGAAGAGATGATGAGCCAGGATGCCCGAATCTGTGGGCTGATGATCCAGAGGGCAAGGTGTTCAAGGAGACGATGCTCAAATTCTTCGAGACATGCAAGAGCCTGCATATGGAGCTGATGCGTGCGATCGCTGTGGGACTGGACATTGACCCTTCGTGGTTTGATCAGTACACAGACCGAGGCGACAACACGCTGCGATTGCTGCACTATCCACCAGTAGCAAAGGAGGTCTTCGATAACAACAAGCTGCAAGTACGAGCTGGCGCACACTCAGACTACGGCTCTGCGACTCTGCTATTCCAGGACAGCAGAGGTGGTCTACAAGTCGAATCGCCAAACGGCAATTTCATCGATGCAACGCCAATTGAGGACACGATCGTGATCAATGCCGGCGATCTGCTTGCGAGATGGAGCAACGACACCATCAAGAGCACAATGCATCGCGTGGTGGAGCCACCGACGCCACCAAAACCAGATGCCAATGGCCAATACCCAGCACGATACTCGATCGCATACTTCTGCAACCCGAACTTCGACAAGCTGATCGAGGTCATCCCATCAACGTGCGGTGCTGGCGAGAAGCCGAAGTACGAGTCCGTCAACAGCGGCGAGTACCTTGTTAGACGACTGACTGCGACGTATTAAGATTAATGAATCATGACGAGATGGAGTATGAATTGCATGAGCAGATCAAACATGAGCGGATGATTACTTTACACATTGATTTGCTTGAAGCAGCTGCACTCCTACAATATTGTACACCTTCCAGATGCTCCTTGCTGCAACGCTTGCAATTCTGACCCATGCACATTGCTTTCGTTTGTCTCCTCGCCCAACTCCGTCGCTGATACATCATATTTCGTGTCCAATCATGACTTGGTGATTCATCTGCGTGTCGTGCGGCCAGTCACCCCAGTCCTTTCAGATCGATCAGGTCTGGAGAGGCCTGCTTTTGGCGCGTCGTGATTCGTTGGGAACCGCAAAGACATTGCTTTCGGAGGTCGCGAACAGCCCCATGAGCTCTCGGCTACCCTTCAAGTTACCTTGCGGCTGAATGTCAAGTTGCGTGCTATTTTGGTCCGGAGTAGATGTCGGAGTAGTGTCTCGAGTCGAGTCGGCCTTTGCAACAGAGACCGCTCGTTTGGATCGTTTCGTAGAGGCGCTTGCTGGAGCCGGCGAGTCTTCAGCAACACGCTTAGTCTTCCGTGGTCCCTTCGGTCCCGATCTACTCCAGTACTCCGGTTTAGAGTATTCGCATGTAATCTCATTATCAACGCAGTCTGAGCATGACGGGGTCGCTCGGTTGCATTCCTTACTGCGTTTCGTGCAAGGCTTACACTTCGGCCGCGGAACTCCTGCAGGCGAAGATGGGGTAGCATTTGTAGGTGTATCAGCCGCTGGACGTGTCTTTGGCGTTGGCTTGCTCTTAGGTCTCTCAAGATATTCGGAGTCCGGCTCTGATAGCTCAGACTCATCAGCTGGTGTGAGCTCGGCTTCGTCTTCAAGTGGAGCAGCCGTCTGTGCGGTCAGATTGGTCTTCGTCTTCGTCTGTACCATGATCACACTCTCATCGTTGGGTAGATCAGGAATACTGGAGGGAGCAGAAGAGGCGGTCTCCGCATCTATCTGTGGCGTCGACTGCATCGACTTGGTTGCTGGGATATTGGGAGAATGCGAAGAAGATGCATGGTCTCCGGCTTCAGATGGAGCCTGCTCAGAAGGTTGTGCCAGACTTGGACGTCTGGACATCTGTGAAGAGCTCTCCGATGGGACCTGCGGGCGCTGGAAAGCACTGACCATGGCGTGAATCGAGGTCTCGGGTGCGACGGCTTGACGACGAAGAGGATGCTGCTGCGCGTGCTGTGGGTGGTTACGATGATGTGCATCGGGGCGGCTCTGCTGCATGGCGTGCGGCGAGCGACCGTCCATTGCTGCAAAGCGCTGATGAAGTTGCTGGGTTGTGTTGTGCATTGTGTGAGCAGAAGTAGCCGATGGTCCATACATCTCTGACGGCGCATTCGACGAGACTTGGGATGCAGACTGCATACTCCTTGTTTCCATCGCCTGGGTTGCAAGCATCATTCGATGATCCATGCCCAGCAGAACACTCAGCATCTTCTGCGTGACATCCAGCTGATGGGACATCTTGTCCGACATCTTCTTCTGATACGCTAGCTGAGCCTTCAGAATATCCTCGTTCTTCGCCGCTGCCTGCTTCTGTTCCATCATAAAGCCTTTCATCAGCTTCATCTCACTCAAGAGCGCACTCATGTCTGGTTGTGACTGGGGCTTAGACATCATGTGATGACCAGAATTGTGTCGAGAATGACCTGATGGCTTAGGTCTTGTCCGGATGACAGGCGGCTCGTCATCCTCGTCATCATCTTCTTCTGACGAGCCTGGACTCGACTCTGGCTTCTCTGTGTAGTCACGTCCTTTCGCCGATCGCCTTCTGTATTGACGCCCGTTCACCTCCTTCGCAATGGCAGAAATCTCGATGCGCTCACGTAATGTGTCATCCTCGACTTGCAGCTGCGAATCATTCTCATCATCCGAAGATGCGTGTCCATTAAGGCGCCTTCCTGAAGCGCGTGCTTCTGATCTCCTGCGTGGCGTCTCGGTCTGTCGCTTCTTGGGCCTCTTCGCCGCCTGCTTCGCCTCTTCCGCTGCTTCCCACTCTGCCACTCTGATCTCCCACTGCTTTCGAAGCGCTTCGTCTCGAATCAATGCCTTCTCTTTCTTCTCCTCCATGGTGCCTTCCTCAAACACTGGTTTTGGTAGCGGAAGACTCGCATGATTAATTCCGCAACCTGGATAGCAGTTCCTAAAGTCTTCTGCCGCCTTCCAATCCTTCTCCAGACAGAAGTTGATTGCTTCAGCATAGTTCGTGCCGGTGTTAAGACCCCAGTGATACGTATGACCCGTGACTGCGACAACGTGGCCAGGATTCTGCGGTACGAAGAAGTGCTCAACACCCCATTTCCGAAGAGTGCTTGGTGCGATATTGAGGGCTTGATGTCGAATGAATTGTACGCATTCGCCAGAATCGGGGAATAGCTCCCGAACCTTGGCTTCGAACAGATCCTTGCTTGATGGCTTGACAGCAATCCATAGCTTCGTTGCGCCGGCGAAGTGGATGTTATATGATGCACAATGCCAATCTTCCACATGAGCACCAAAATGCGACACTTTCTTGCTGAAGTAACCGTATGGAGTGTTCATTCCTGCGATGTAGGAAAGCTTGTCCATTGGTGAACCGCAAGTCAATTCAAAGGAGCCCTTCGGACGGATTTTGTACTCGCTGATGTCGATGTTGAAGTATGGATGACGAGTGAACTTTCCCGCCTCCTTGTCAGTATTCTCTTCAAAGGCCCGCTCCATCTCCTCGATGGTGAGCACTCTCGCATCTGGAAACGAAGGATGTCTATTGGTCATCTCAGCAGTGTCGTGTTTGATCACGACGATCCCGTGACCCCGAATCTTAGCTGGAATCATGACTCGCTGAGATGTGGCTTCAAAAGGATGACTTTGCGGCGGCATCTTGAGACTGCCAGCTGGCGGGATCAGGTGCGGTGCATCAAGTAGGACGACTCCGTTGTGCGCGACTTCCTCACTGCTTTCGAAAACATCCTGTATTGTGCCAACAAGATCATCTGTGTCGGTTGGTCCTAGTACGCGATGGATCGGAAGGACTCGAGATTCGGTCTTTGGATGCGGATCACGGCTGGCAGGCGAAGACTGTTCTGCGGGCACAGCGGCCCGCAAGGGTTTCTCGGACCCAGGGCCAGGCACAGGAGCCAGAGTGTGGTCTTGACTTGAGGACGTCTTTGATTGCGAAAATGTGGTAGCTTCAATGTCTTCGAGAGACGCGTCTGGAATCTCTGGGCTTGCATGTTCTTCGTGCGGTACTTCTGCCCGCTGCTCCGTGGTTTGCGGTATTCCTTCGACGATCATGTCGGCTGGCGCATTCATCTCCATCTGAAGTTCGTCGGTCAGGGTTGACGGTAGTTCAGAACTCGACGGAACTTGCACAGGCTCGTTCGGTAATGGCACGTCGACGTCCATAGTCACATCAGTCTCGGAAGTCGGCGCGTCCATTGCGAAGGGTAGACGCGGCAAAGCCATGCTGATGCTGAGTCGGCAAAGTGAAGGTGCCAGCACTAAGCGCCGTAGCGATCGGCACCACCAGTTCGACGCTCTGAGCTTGTGCTCTCGCTAGTTGAAGAGGCTCATGTGCCGATTGAAGGGTGTTCGAGATGGGTTTCGCGATGAGGCCACGAAATTTCGATGATCTAGGCTCCGGTCACGATTTGTGAAGGTTGACGAATCCGGACCAGCCCGCAAGATGGGTACGCACGGCAGATGACGGCCAGAACAAACAACAATGAAGCGAATGTGAGGAGAGGGAGACTGACGGCGACTGAAAAATCAAGAGAGCCTCTCAGATGACTTGTTGGCCAAAGGTGGAGGTTGAGAGAGAGTAGGCTGAGGTTGCAGAAAGTGGAGGCAGGCGCGGCGCACGAGCCAATCACTAATGGCGTGGAAGAAATTCACGAAATTGTTCGCAGAACGTGAACCGAGTGAGGACAAAAGAAACATAGACATTGGCTTTGAAAACACATCTGCAATTAAGGTGACTCGAGTTCATGCTTCAAATTGGTTGTCTTTAAAGGCAGTTATCGCATTAAGCTCGACTGTATTGTCACGTGATGGCCTGCGAAATGGAATCCACCATCGAGCAGCCCCATCGCTCCTTCTCCGTTTAGCGCGACTGCACTAAAGATTGCTTTTATACATGGAATCAGAGCCCTCGGACCTTTGCTCCTTCCCAGAACTGCCCGAAGCTAGTCAGGCTTTCCTCATGTCAACGACACAGCGGATACAATCGCCGGCCTTCATGTCTGAGAATGCCTGGTTGATGCCATCCAGATTCTGTCGGTGGGTGATGAATTCGTCGACCTTGAGCTTGCCATCCATGTAGTCGCCGACCAAGTCTGGAAGCTGAGTTCGACCCTTCACGCCACCAAACGCGCAACCTTTCCACACACGTCCGGTGACAAGCTGGAATGCTGTATTGGCTGTCAGTCTTGTATGCTGTATATTCTGGTGGCGTAGTACTCACGTCTCGTGCCAATCTCCTGGCCGGCTGCTGCAACACCAATGATGATGCTCTCGCCCCAGCCCTTGTGGCAAGCCTCTAGTGCGCTTCGCATAACGTGAACGTTGCCTGTACAGTCGAACGTGTGGTCGCATCCACCGTCGGTCATCTCGATCAGCTTCTCCTGAATGCTCTGTCCCTGTGGCAGCTTCATTGGGTTCACGAAGTCGGTTGCGCCAAACTTCTTGGCCCACTCCTCCTTACTTGGGTTGACATCGATGGCGATGATCTTGCCTGCGCCGTTCTTGACAGCGCCCTGCACGACGGACAACCCGACACAACCGACGCCAAAGACGGCGACGTTTGAGCCCTTCTCTACACCCTTGCCGTTGCCTGCTGTGATGACCGCTGCGCCGTAGCCAGTGGTGATACCGCAGCCGAGCAAGCATGTTCTGTCCATTGGCGCCTTGTCCGTGATCGCTACGACTGAGATATCTGCCACGACTGTATACTGCGAGAAGGTCGATGTGCCCATGAAGTGGAGCAGGTCCTTGCCCTTGCACTTAAATCGAGTAGTGCCATCGGGCATCTGGCCTTTACCCTGGGTTGCTCTGATCTTGCCGCACAGATTCGTCTTCCCGCTCTTGCAGAACTTGCATTCTTTGCATTCCGGTGTGTATAGTGCTACGACGTGATCGCCCGGCTTGACAGAGGTGACGCCCTCTCCAACAGACTCGACGATACCTGCACCCTCGTGTCCGAGAACGATTGGGAATGCACCTTCGGGGTCTTTGCCGCTCAGAGTGTACGCATCTATTGCCTATCAGCTAGAATTCCAGCATGCTTCGAATTCAGGGAATCTGACCTGTGTGGCAGACGCCAGTGTAGTAAATCTCAATGCGAACCTCGTGTGCTCTTGGAGGCGCAACTTCGACGTCTTCGATGGAGAGGTCTTTGCCTGCTTCCCAAGCGACTGCAGCCTATCATGCTTTTTAGAACTCGCGTGTCCATCACAGTAAGGCTCTGCTGCAACATACCTTGCAGGTGATAGTCTGGACCAAATGTTAGCTAGGAGGGAATGACGCGTGGAGGGGTAAATTTGGCGTCTCTCACCTTTCCTACAGTGTCTGCTGGCATTTTGATAGTAGTAATGATATATGTGAGTGTTGCTTTACAAGTGAGCTAGGAATTGACGAGCTCAGAAAATGAAGAAGAAGCTTCAATATACTCTACGTCAGGGAATGACCTCGTTCTTTAGGAATTTCTTTCGCTCCTGCGGAAGGGTAATGAATGCGGGGACCTATTGGACCAGGTACCTTTCACTGCACAAACCCACGCTTAGTGTAATTCGGACTCTGGTCGGGCTTAAATTGGGGCGCATCAGCTTGCCTGTGGTCGCGGAGCATGAGTGGGTGTCCACTTGGTACTTGGGCCGGGAAGTATGTCTCGATGCAGATATCGAATTCGGGGCCACATGCGCCGCAAAGATGGGCAAATTTCCCCGAGCGCGTCCATATTCATGTGCCTATTAGCAATTATCGCGGCCTACTTGTCAGAGAAGCTTGTCAGATATTTGTGCATCATGCTGTGCGATGAGATTTCCGCATGTTTGAGATGACGTTGTCGGTGTGGCTGGTCACGTGCAAGCACAGACACGATCCAGGAGATCTCTCCAAGCCAATCATGAGTTCTTCCTCGTCGTCGCATCCAAATTGGAATACAGCGCACATAACGCAGACCCTGCTCCATCTCATCTACAACATGTGAAGCGTTCCGACAAGGACATAACTCCAAGGCGACCTTCGACGAGGCACAGTCAAGATCTACCCCTAGACATGTACAACGCTGGCCCAAAGTAAACGGTATGAAGAAGTCTTATGATTATGATACAGAAGTCTACCAGAGCTCCCGTCCATGCAAATTAGATGCACGATATAGTACAGTATGGGCGCTGCCCGAGATCAGGCTCATGATATAACAGGCAATGAGATTCGTCGGTCTCGTCAATGACCTCGCTGGCCTCGCTCATCCTGCATGCCAATAATCACATCCGGCGCCTCAGGGTGATCCTTCTTCGCCTTCTCAGTACTCTTCATCGTATCGCGTTCCGATGTCGTATTGTCTTTGCCGCCTTCAGCCTTCGCCCTGTCCCTAAAACGATCAGCCTCCACTACGAACGAACATACCCGCAAAAACAATAAAAACGGAGGTAGTTACCGCGGGCATACAACTGCGCGCACTTACGATTTGGCTTTGTTGGCCGCATTGGACTGGATGTCGAGACCCTCCTTGTTCACTGCGTGTTCCTTCTTGCCAGGGCCGTAGCCGTGTGTGGTCACGCCTGAGCTACCATAGCGTGCCTGTGAGGCTGCTATTCTGCATCCCGCCGATTGTGCTATTGACGGTCGTGGGTGGATCGTAGATGGTCGGAGTGGTGTGCGCACTGCAACGTGCCTCATGAATGTGAGGAACTCCGACGGTGATGAGCTCGTCATTGTGAATGTGTAGATGTGCGGGAGGAGGAATTGGAGCGTAGAAGATATATTTTATTCCCTATTGTGATACAGTTATGATACAGGACAGAAAAGAAGCAAATGCCATTGTTTATAGCACAGTCCGCATCATAAGTGCTTTCCCAGACGTCATTCACACGCCGCAAAGGTACGCGATTCTTGGCGCCGATCGCTAGCATGTGCCACAGAATCCGGGGTAACAGAACACTCAAAATCCTTTTGCAGCTTGCTGCCACCGTCATCGTGCAGCTCCAGCGAGCAATAGCTGCACCGTGATTATGCCAGAAATCTCCGGCGATGAGAAGTTCCCTTGCAAATTGTATGTGATGTGTTTGCTTGCTGCGAAAAACTAAGCTTTGACGCGATGTCCTTGGTTTCGATTTTCGGACTTGCATAATTCAAGCTAACATCGAGGGGGAACTAGGGTCATAGACGTGCCTTTTCCAGATGACAGGCTGGCCAGAATCGCCCTGAGGACTCTGAGCGTTGACAAGGAGCTCAGTCCGCTTGTCGACAGGACGTTTGACATTGTGGATCCTGCTGAGCATCAGACGAATGGAGACGCTGTCGCAGATCGCAAAACAGCGTTGCGTGTCACGTATCGAGCTATCACGAATCGCATGCTAAGAGTCAGCGTGAATGGCTTCTTCGAGAGTCTGAGGCTGGTGGTGCAGGTCATGGAGGATTTGGATGTCGACGTGTGCATGAATGAGGGCAAGGAGGAGTTGACGAAGGTGCAGGGACTGAATGAGGCTGCTGCTGGAGTTTGACTGGCATCATTGCGGGAATATGCATTCATTCTGCATTTGATGTCATCTTCACTCCAGTATGGCGTGTGTTCCAGCAGCATTTGGGGATTGTACACAGTGACTGACATTCGAGAAGCTTTCTCGTTGTTTTGCGACAATATCGTACATGCCTTGTATCGATCAGTTGCTTGTCTCGTCATTACAGCATCCCGCGAATCCCATGGCATCCCAATCAAGTCTATGGTATCCCTTTACAGATAAACGCCATGCGCTTACCAGCCCAAACATTGCGCTAGCAGTTTTTCCACATCAGCGTGCACTTCTGAAACATGTACAATGATGCGCGGTGACCGAAAGCGCAAACATGTAATCAGCGTCGAGGAGGAGCCCTAGTTCTAGGAAGCGTATGCTCGCATACCAAGACCAGAGCTCATGTTCTCCAAGCGATTGAAGTCGAGCGTAGCATTGCCGATCTCTTCGCCTTTCGACACCACCTTGACCACCAGCATACCACGCTTGTCGCCCAGCAGGATCTCAACATTGTAGCTGATGTAGTACGTGCGACGGCCATCGATGATCTTAGTAGGGCACAGGCTCATATCCAAGTCCTCGAAGTCATAGTCGACAGCGCCAATAAACTCGAAGCCTAGATTTGTGTTAGCTCTCAAGCTGTCACTGAAATAATTATGTGCACTCACCACCATCCGAATGGTAGTTTGCAGGATTGTCCTGGGATGATGCGTAGAGTCGAAGAGATCCAGACTTGCTATCGCCAGGGGACCAAGTCTCGAAGAGCTTGTTGGTGATCTTCGTCTGCTCCGTCATGAAGTCGCCCTTATTGATCTTCCAGGCGAACAGGCTGCTGCAGTACTTCAGGCCAGTCCATTGCTCAAGGAAGGATAGACGCTGAGGATGAACGCCCTCGATGAACGGCCTGGAGACCTGGAAGCCGTAGTGACGGCGGGCACGGCGGCGAGACGGCTTGATGTCTCCCAAACCACGGAGCGCAGCACCTTTGACGATTGCAGCTTGAGGGTTGGGTGGACACAGCAGGCGGAGATTGCCGTTCGCCTTACACCAGTCGCGCAGGGACTCGAAGAGATACTTGGAGTCACCGAAGCCACCCACTAGGATAATGGTCTGTTCTGGATATTAGCAACATTCAATGAAATGCCGAAAATTGCTCCTACGCGAACGGTCATCTTGTCCTCCATCTCAAAGTTGGCCTTCTTGATCTGCTCCTGCAACAGGTGCTTGATCTTGGTCACAGATGGCTCGAAGAAGGCCTTCATCTCATCCCTGGGATACGTCAGTGATTGAGCCTCACCGAAAACAAAAATAGAAGGCAGACCTAGTAACGATGACCATGTTCTCGTCCTCGTCGTAGAAGCTAGAATCCGCAGCGTTCTTGATCTTCAGCGGGATACGGAACTCCTTTTGCGCACTCCTGGTACCACCAAAGTCACGCTTGATCGCCTCAAACTCCTTCATGAAGCGACTACCCGGTCCCTTCTTCTTGAACTCGAGCGCATAGAAGTCGCGACCGAAGTGAGCACCCATCCACTCATGGAATTGCCGGTCGATGAAGGTGCTACCGACCTTCCCACCCTGACCGACCGCGAGCTCTTCGAAATCCAGTGCTGGCGTCGTTGAGGTGATGCGAAACGTGTTGATGTCGACAGTGCCGCCACCGCAGTCGCAGACAAGAACTGGCATTTCAGTTAGAACGATGATCTACATGGTAGGGTTCAAACGTACTGCCGTCGCCCGGCTTGACCTGATTCTCAACGCCTTCTCCAATCAGACCGGTGAGTGTGGCCACAGCGGCAGCTTCAGGCTCGGTGATCAGGAACATGCGATCGCTTGAGCGACTGGAAAACCCCGCGGTGAGTGCGGCCGTCTTGGTCATATCCTTTGCTCTGTCGGACCACGTAGCAGGCACCGTGATCCAGAAGTCGATTGGTGTGGCCTTGACGACAGTCTCCGTCCACGTACGATGGAGTTCTTCCATAGTGTACTTGTACACGCCTGTCAGGTAATCGGTACAGACATCAAGTGCGGTTCTGCCACATGGAAGCCTGAGGAGACCGTCACCTTGAGAGTCGGTGAGTCCAGCGAGACTTGTGTCGTCGAACTCGGTGATTTTGGTGTGCTCGTCGAGGCGTAACTTCATCCAGGAGTACGAGACCATGCCAGGCTCAACGTCGTAGCCCTAGAATTGGAGTAATGTCAGTCTGAAGTTCCATGTGTCATGTTCAAATGCATTGTCGCTGAACTCCCACTTACCCAGATAACCTCACCAGCATCATCTTTGATATTAGTGACATGAGCATTCTCGCTGCGGTAAGCTATCTTCGACGGCGTCTTCCACACCTCCGCGAACTCTTTCGATGGACCAGGCCAGTTCTTGATCACCTGGATATCATCGATAGTCTTCTTGGTCACGTTGACGTGGCTGATACCTGCGAATATCGTTAGAGCCCATCGTAAAGTAACGTTTTGATAACTCACCTGTAAAGGTAGTGCCGAAGTCGAGCGCTACAATATACCTATGTCGATCTGCACCAACCATTTTCGGTTGATTTGTGGAAAGCTCCAAAGATGTTGTTGCAGTTTTTTGACCGGACGACTTTTGTAGAAGTTCGATGGAAGGTGAAGGAGTGCACAAACAAAATAAGTGGGGCCAAAAAACTTAGAGTCCATGTGTTTTCCTGGCACACCGCATGCGCGGAACTCAAACATTACTCACTGAGAACGGGCTTCGAATTAGCGCGTGTGAGCCGAAGCATTGACACAGCTGAGTGGAAAAGGCGCTGACAGGTACACTAGTCTGTTAACATGTTTGAGTACATTCTTCGTAGATTCGGAAGTCCAGCACAGCAGCCATCGCAACCCGCCAACATGACGCGAGGCCGACACGAGCGTACTCGCTCTCTTCATATGCCTGGTAGCTACACGAGCATCGACGCGGCAGTCGCAGGAAGAGCCGCCGAGCGCAGTCGCCAAACACGCACCGAAGTTCGCACCGACGAGGATATGAAGCAGCGCAAGACTGAGGAGTCTCAGACCGGAGGCCAGTACAATGAGGATATGGTGAACGCACTCGGCCAGAGAATTCGAGACCTCGAGAAAAGCGCGACTGAGGCCGAAGCAAACGCAGAGCACTACAAGCGCGAAATTCAGCGCCGTGACGAGACTATTGCCGAGTTGCAGAAGGTTGGCCGTGGACTTCGCGAGCACGAAGAGAAAGAACTTGACAAATGCCGAAAGCAACTCAGCAAGACTGTGGAGGAGTTAGAGCAGGTCAAGAAAGTTCGTGACCGGTATGGCAGAGTTGGCCAGAACCTGCACGAGCAGAACACAGCCCTAAAAGCAAGCTACAACTCAACCAAGGCGGACTTTGCGAAGTTCAAAATCGGCGCCGAGCAAGCCGCTGCGAAGCTTCAAATGGACCTCCACGAGCAAGAACTCCTGGTCAAAGAAATGCAAGAGGATGTGTATAAGGTGAAGAATACCGATGGCTGGGCTTTGGAGCCTGACTCAAAGATCGGTGCTGCGCTCGATTCTCTTGAGCGAGCGATCATGGGCTTCTGCCAGGAGCATGCGACCACGACCAAGGGCGTGTTCACGCTGGGTGCGCGCTTCAGGGCCGAGCAAGTCGTGGCATAACAGCTGGTCAACACCGAAGGTATGAAGGCACTCGAGGACGGTCGTTTGGAGAAAAAGGCCGCTGGTCTTCTGTTGTCCGCGTGGTTGACACAGTTCGTGTACTCGACCATCCTTGGCAAGCCATTCTTCTTTGTAGACAACCTCGAGCTCCAGATGTTCACAGACAAAGGCACGTGGATTGGCGCGGCACTGAGACGTCTCTTGGCTATCATCAAGTTTGGTACGTTTCTCGCAGGCTGCAATTCTTCGAAGCTTATGATTGGCGCAGGTCATGGTCGCGATCACAAGCTAGCCAGTTCCGTTCGTTCCGAGATCCTTCGAGCTCTGTACGCTCCTCATGATACAGCCTCGGCCCAGGTTCCAGTCGAGCAGTACCAAGATTTTCAGAGCTCTATGGGAGCAGCCATCAAGTACGAGTGTGAACATCTCACCAAGGAGTTCGTTGCCGTCGCTCAGACTCTGACAAGTATACCCGAGAGCAAGGAGATGCTCGAGGACATCGAGAACATCATGCTCAGTGCGGCTCAGCTTTCCCAACAGCTCTCTGTTCAGCGTTGCAGCCTCGTCATAGATGGCTTGTCAAAGCTGCCGGAGAAATTCGATGCTAGCTCGAAGTATATGGAAGCGCACAAGACGTACGACGCGGACCTTGAAGATGAACCCACGTGCTTGGATGGCAAGGACATTCTCTTAGTCACCAATCCACTTGTCATGGCACTTGGTAGTAGTGATGGGTCCGAGCCATCAACGATCAGAGTTCTGAAGAAGGCTCGGGTCTGGATGGGCAAGATCTGAGATAGTCCAGGTACGGCTTCACCTCCCTTGGCGCGTGTAAGACTAATGACCGAGGACATGTAGATCTTAGTGGATGACAGAGGACTAAGGAGTTTCGATTCAACAAGACTCATGATTGTCTTCTGGATTGGTCACGTACATTGTCTCTATGTTGTGGTGGCCGTGGGTGAGCGTGGATAATACTGGCGATGGAGACGAGAAGAATTAGACCATCGTGCTGATCATACGAGTTCGATAGCAGGAGAAGACGCAGAAAGACGTCGGAGAGAAGTTTCGTCCGTAGCAATGGATTCAAAAGCCATGTAGACGAACACTACTCGGAAACTCGTGATGCTGATTCGTTGCGTGAGCGAGACTTTGATGAGATGAGGTTCGGCTTCGCATCCGCGTCCAAAGATGGTCTAGCGCGCGCTCCTTGATGTGAGGTAAACCTGAACCCTTAATATCTGGATGCTCCCGTGCAATAAATAAAACGAGTGCTTTGCGGACGACATTCAGATCTTCAAGTACTTATTGTGAGAGTATGACGAAGTCCTCGAGCGGAGAAGTGCCCTCGAATCTATCAGACAAGATCATGTCCAACGGCACAACGCGAAGACGAAGAGCGTCATCTCTGCGCGACGAAGTCTCACTCGGCGATAATCGCGTCGCTGCGTACGCTACTTCCAGAGATCATAGCGCATTACCGGTCGAACCGTCGTCACCTATAGTGCGTGCTCTCTCACAATCATGCCAGTACACGAGTAGATCTAACCGATGCTCCCACAGAAAGCCAACTCGAACTCGGAACGCAGCTCGCGTGGTCGCAAACGCCGAAAAGCAAAGAACCTCTGGCGTCGCACAAGAAACCTGACTTTCCGACACACATGGCTTGTCCCTTTAATTCTCTCGGCCTCGATATACGCGCTGTACCTCGTTGATCCTTCTCCGTCGAATCCGCTCCATGCTGCTGTGCGGCTCTCCTATCCGCTACCTCCGGATCCCAAAGCGAGCGCAGACGAACCTCTCCAATATGGCAAAGGCGCACGCGACTTCGCCTTTGTGGGTTTCTATACAATCGTCCTCACCTTTACAAGAGAATTCATTATGCAGCGGATTCTGCGACCTCTCGCGATCAAGGCCGGCATGAAGACGAGAGGGAAGCAGGCACGATTCATGGAACAAGCATACACAGCAATTTACTTTGGCTGCCTCGGACCATTGGGACTGTATGTCATGCATAAGACGCCAGTGTGGTACTTTGACACCAACGGCATGTACGAGACCTTCCCTCACCACACGAACTTAGCAGAGGTCAAGACATACTATCTCTTCCAAGCGGCATACTGGGCGCAGCAGATGATTGTGCTTCTGCTTGCGCAGGAGAAGCCCAGAAAGGACTTCAAGGAGCTGGTGGCGCATCACATTATCACGATTTCGCTGATCTACTTGTCGTATGCCTTCCATTTCACCTACATGGGTTTGGCAGTGTACATCACCCATGACATCTCCGACTTTTTCCTTGCGGTAAGATTCGAACTACATGATGTTGGACCATAGCATACTGATCCTTCAATCAGACCTCTAAGATCCTCAACTACCTCGAGTCGCCGATCGTCATCCCATACTTCGTCGTCTTCCTCTTCTCCTGGGCATACCTCCGACACTTCATCAACCTGAAGATCCTCTTCTCGCTCCTCCCACTACCAATGCCATTCCCAGACCACATAAACGAGCAGATTCTCTCAGCTCTCTCGACCGTCTCAACATACACATCCGCCGCCGCCGCGACCGTCGCGCCAATCCTCGCGCCAGCCACAAACTTCCTCTCGACCCTCTTCCCAGACACCATGAACCTCATCCAGTCTCTACCCGAAAAAACCGTCACATTCTTCAACACGCCCTCCGACTTCGCGTCAATTGGCCCGTACGAGCTCAACTGGGTCACGCAGCAATACAAATGTTGGATCAGCCAGTATATCACCTTCGGTCTGCTCTTCGCTCTCCAGCTCGTCAACATGTTCTGGTTCTACCTCATCCTGCGTATTCTATGGCGATTGCTTATCAGCTTGGGGCAAGAGGTGGAGGACGTGCGAAGTGAGGACAGCGAGCAAGAGGCTGAGGATAGGCAGATTACGTTGGATGAGCTGAGAAAGGAGCAGGGCGATGCTTTTGCTGGGGAGACTGGTGCTGATATTCGTGCGGGTGGGAAGCCGACTGTGCTGCTTAATGGCGTGCCGGTTGAGAAGGCGAATGGCAAGGCACGGTAGACGCTATCCCTTCGTTTTGTGCACTGTGCACACCGACTTCAAGGCAGTACTGTGAGAGCAGAGCCTGGAAGAACTATACAATATTGTAATAATGGATGGTGATTGCACATTAGCGTCGCATGTGTATGGCATAGAAGAAACTCCTGGCGAGTGCTCAGCGAGTACATTGGAGTATTCCATTCGTTCATGTATGTATTAAGTAGAACAACCTTTCGAACGCACTAATCAATGGTATCACAATGTGGAGTATCATTAATGGTCATGCAATTTATAGTACAGGTATCATAAGACGTCGTAGCGCCTTACTTGGATTTCTCCAAATCCACGACTTCTGCAGTCGCAGCATCGCTGAGCCGTCGCTGGTCCATTCGAGCTTTGTTCATGCCTACGCCAGCGGCGCCGTCTGCGCCTTCCAGTACATCGCGAAGTCAGACGTGCTTGCCAGTGCCGATGTGCAGCTTGTCCTTGAGCTTGTCCAGCTTGGAGGACTTCTCTGGTGGCTTCTCGCCCGTGCCGGCTGGCATCTCTGGGGTGCCGTGGCTGTCGTCGTCACGCTTGACGCCTTTCTCTTCGAGGAGACCTACGCCACCTATCAGCCAACCTCCTGGACATATCTCAGCTAGTGTACTCACGTGTAGCTTCCCTTCCAGCGCCGGGATTGCTCGCATCAAAATCACCGCCCTCAGCCGCCAGACCAGTCGACTTCACGTATTCTGTGCCAGTACCCTTCTCCTTGCCGTGCTCGCCACCGCCTTCCTGGGAGACACTCTTCGCACGCTCCTTCTTCGCCGGAGCGTCCAGGGAGTCGCGGCCAGTCGTATCGTCCGAAGACTTGCCGACACCGCCATGCATCTTCATCGGCTCGCCCGAGTGATCATTCGGATCATGTGGTAGCTTGCCCTGCTCCGCCAACGCCTCACGCTGCTCGTCTGTGAGGCGCTCGCCTGACTCTGCGCGCTTCACTGCGTCCTCCGTTGAGGCGTCTACATCGCTCGGCTTGGGTGTTGAGCCGATCTTCACGTTTGTGGTGTCGACGTTCGCGCCCGTGGAGTCCGCGGTGCCGGAGGTCTGTGGATTCGTGGAGGCTGGTTGTGTTCGGTCGGGAAGAGTTGTCGTCTGCGATGTGCTCTCTACTGGCTTAGCTGCCCAATCGTGAGTTTCTGTTGTGCTGTCTGGTTCGCTGTTTATGCGTTCGAGGATTGTGGATTTGGGAGTCTTTCTGGCGCCGACGCCGCGAGAAGACATTGTGCCAGCATTGTTAAGGTGTAAATAGTGTGGGATAGACATGCGATGGATCGCAGTGTGTCAAGGTCATAGTACAGAAGGAAGGTGCCATCGCGACTAGCACATCAGTCCTTCTCTACAATTGCTCCTTGCAGGATGAAGTTATGCGAACGTGAAGCAAACGAAGAGCTCACTTACCCTCTCCTGCTTCCACATTTCCTTTGTCAAACGGCTCGTCTGCGCTGCCTGCTCCCGTAACACCAGAGACAGGCTCCTGTCCCGCAGTCTGGTTATGCTCGGTCCTCTCCTCAGTATTCTGCTTTCCCCAGATTGCTTCTGTGACGGTATTCTTGACTGCTTCCATGATCGCTATTTGGTATTATCGTTCGGTCTTATCTCGTGTGCTCTAGTGAATCAAGCTTCGTGAAAGAATTGTAGTTGCAAGGTCAAAGGGTCGCGTCTTTATGCTACATCAGGAGCTCCACCACGCACTTCCAGGGCACACGTCACAGCTCCTGACCTTGAATACCTTGGCTACACAAAGAAGCTAGGAAAAGGAGCCTCCCGATTGCTTGAAACCAATCATAAATTCAGTTCCGCGCTGTCAGAGTGGAGAGTCGCACCGACAAGGCTGCAATCAGGCTATGACGTAGTTGGGCCCTTCTCCGATCTGGGGTTGGAGCGCGGTGATCTGAGG
Source organism: Scolecobasidium constrictum UM 578 (assembly GCA_000611715.1). Taxonomy (NCBI): domain Eukaryota; kingdom Fungi; phylum Ascomycota; class Dothideomycetes; order Venturiales; family Sympoventuriaceae; genus Scolecobasidium; species Scolecobasidium constrictum. The sequence continues at coordinate 140,355 of AZYM01000113.1, forward strand.
CTCGGAGGATCCATGATTGCACATCTATCTCTCAAGGATGCAAATTGTAATGTGCTTCAGGTTCATTGAGTAATTTGTGCATTCAACTGGTTACCAAGGGCTTGATAAGGTGCCAGGCTCCTGTTTCCTGAGCTACGACCCACGCACAACGACCTCAGTGGAGGATAGCCACGAAGCGCACACGACCTAGGTTTCAGGACGTGGGCATGATTGCATTCAGCTGCGATCCCACTGCTTCGCGGTCTACCATGATCTCTGCTGAAAGCCTTTGCTTCCCCCCTAATTTTGGCGTATGATTCACGTGTGCACATCTTGCAGCTTTATTTCTCTGCTTGGACCATACAGTGGAATGCCACTAGATTCTTCGCTAGTACCTTGTGTAAACATGGCTTCTTGTTCCTCGAAAAGATCTGCTGTTGTTACATCTGGACATCTAAGGAGTAAGGTGACTTAGCTGTTAGCGCTGGTTCAACGAAGTTTGTAGTCATTCAATTCTACCTTTTCTCGCGATCAAAAAGCATGGCGTCAGATCCGGGTCGTTCGGCAGTCTTCCACCAACTCGTTCCCGAGTTCTCCGACATAGCATAGAACTCAGCCATCAATCCTCGCGACGAGGATGGTATGGCGTGATAATGTTGGGCTCCGCACAATCGTTCGTCTCATGATCCTCTTGCCCACACTTTGTGCATCCTATCGCCAAAGGGAGATGGCGACGGTACTGTTCATCGCGACCGAGCAGATCGTATTCATTCCACCTTGGACCGCTGATGAGCTTCAGTTGATGTTGCCCCGTCAATTCGTTCGTAGAGCACCTGTTACCAGCTTTCTTCAGGTTTTCGGGATCTTGTCCACAGGTGAAGCAGAACGTTTGATCACAGCGCCAGCAGTAGTAGCGTTGGCGTATCCAGGCTTCCGTGGTTTCGTCTTCATCTGCTGTTCCAATGATGTATCCCGTTTCATCATCCACCATATCTGGATTCTCTGCGCATCTCTTGCTGCTGCAGACTGTGCGGTACTGGATGAAGTGAGTCGGCCAGTGCTCGAACAAGTTGTGCTCTTCAGTGACTTCGTCAGGATCTGGTGCACGCCCCTTGCAGGACGGATCTTCCCGACAATCAGAGCAAAGCATGGCATCGGGACAGAATCGGCACAAATATACGGGGCCACGAATGAAGCTGTCAGCCGGACTCCCACCGCGATGTCTACAATGAAATCCGGTGCATCTAAAACCGGACTGTAGATTCAACTCTGGGTTCGTTGTGAGAGTCGTACCACAATGCTTGTCCACGTCGTGGTAGCTTCTGATGTGGGGGCGCTCAGCCCATTTGATATGCTTGAAGCTCAACTTCATGGTAGAAGCAAAACTCTCGGGGTAATCGTCGATGTCGCCCAGCCAAGGATCGATCGCTCGCGTGTCCAAGAAGAAATATGTGAATAGCTCGCATAGGACACATTTCGAGTAAGTGTTATTGAAGATGTAGTGCATCGTGCTGGCGCTGATGTTCGACCCTCCAGCTGCCCAGTTGCGGGGCTGTTCCTTGCGTTCGGAATGTGCAGTCTCTCGCCAATGGCGATCGACAAAAGCCTTGATGATCTCGTTGCCCATGCCTTCAAGGCGCAACTGATCCGCGAGTATCCAAGTCATAGCCAACTCTTTCCATGTCCACTGCAGCTTTGGCTTGAAGACCTCATACTGCATCCAGAGCTGGCAGTGTTGGAAGGCGATCGGCTCGTAGTCTACTAGTCTGACGGTGCGCGTGTTGGCCTCTTGGAAGCCACGTTGGGGGTTGAGAGCTGCATGAAACCATTCCGATTTCTCCATCAGAAGAGCACAGTCCATCTCAAAAACCGTGGCGCTTTCGCCGACCAGGACTTTGACGGTGGTTTGTGCCATTGTGAAGGGCTTGAAGGACTGTTTTCTAGAATTGTTAGTGCCTCGTGATCAGAGGGCACCTTTGCACCTACAGCGAGAATAATCGGCAAGCAATGCGAAGACGGCGTGTCTCATAGACGCGAAGTATGCGAGTTTTCTAGCTGAACGTCGTACGCTGATGTATGCGAACGTATGAAGTCGAGTTGTTTCGCCCACGTTGAGTCAGTGGCGATCTAAGGTGGCAAGCAGAAGACTGCTCGTGGGGAAGGAAGGTGCGTTCGACATCCGCGATCTGCACGTGACTAAGAAAATCGTTTACCTACTTCGAGCCCGCAGCTAGGTGATTGGATTCCTCTTACTGGAGCTGTGAAGAGATCTGGATCCGCATTGAATTGTAATTTCGAAGAAGCGCTACTTCCCTGTCCATTCCGATAGCACGTATCTCCTTTCGACGTCTTTATCAGGCTCCATATCATCTTCGCCTTCGAATCTTAGTCTCACATAGCCAGTTTGTAACCCTTCCACTCCCTCTTTCCGTTTACTGGTCACAACCTCGGCCTTGTAAAAAGTGGTTGTCGACGGATACAGCGCTAGAACATTCGTCTTCGGTTTCAGTTCGGGCAAAACCGTGCCCAATGGTGGTATCGGTGTCATCTGCTGCAAGCTCGCTCGATATGGTTGCGCATCTACAGCTTCCGCATCGGCATCGCGTATCTCGTACCGCCTTTGCTTGCCCTCGCCAATCACAGAGGTGACCTGACAGAGCATGCCTTCGCCTTCATTTGGATCGACGGCTTTGTTCATGCCCTTTTTACGATAAAGGACTTCTGTTCCAACTTGAAATCGCGGTCGGTCGAGCGGCGATGCTGAAATCATGCTTGTGTCAGGTGTTGTTTTTGGTGCTGATGACTTATGCTTGAAGAAGTATGCTTGAAAGCGCCGCAGATACAAAAGACGCGTCTGTGATGAATGCTTGGGGTGTTAGAAGAAAAGGGTCACCTATACGTTTGGCATCAATACCGCTCTCTGTGCCTTCCTCGATTTTGACTGACGCTTCTCTCCCTGCTCCGACTGAGCCGGCACGCGATGACGCGTTCGTGTTGACCTTTAGCCGTGATGGTACGGGTATATGGACTTTGGGTGATGGTGCTGCGGGTGACTCGGCTGCTGCGCTTTCTCGGTCGTCGCTCATGACTGATGCTGTGTCGCCTTTCCGCTTGTTGTTCCGCCCAGCCTTTGCGTTGTTGGAGCCTCGCGGTGCCGGCGTTTGTGTTTCTACTTCGCTCGACGCGCGTAGTGCTGATAGTAGGTTAAGAGCTCCGAGTAGTGAGGTCGTATCCCCTTCAGAATCTCCTTCGATGGCAGCCACGAGTTCATCACATATCTTGACATTCTCGCGCGTCAACTTCATCAGCTCGTCCTCTAATTGTTCTGATGGCTCCTCATCTCGTGCTAGGCATATCTTAGCAGTCGCCGCGATCAAGTATGCTCGAATCTTACAGTATTGTATGTCCAATAGTTGCTTGATTTCTTGCATTCGTTTCCATTTCTCGTTATGTTCGGCCTATATGCGATGTCAGATGCTATTCACATAGTCATTACTCAAGCATACCACAAGCGAGTCTATTCTACTCCCGCTGCTCTTCACATCGATCCACAACTGCTGCTCCTCATCCGCTTCCTTTACGATGGCCGGTCGATTTCGATTTCGCCCAGCCATCGTGATGCATACGTGCTGGAAGAGCTTTGCAGAGGTGTAAATGCAGATAAAGTGCAGAAATCACAGTAATGGGTTTTGCCAGGAACAAATTCAATTCTGAACGCGTTGAAGCTTTGTTTGTGGTCAAAGTCACTCGGTGGCATCGGAGACGACTTAGCCCGCACCAGACCCGACGAGAAGACCACGGCCCAGAAAGGCTAGCACGAAAAGTGGAGCCCATATTCTCGACCGCCACCACCCGCTTCCCGGCAGCGCCACGATCGCGCTTGCATCCAATTGAGGTTACCCCACGTGCACGATAGTCTTTTCACACCGAGTGTTTTGAGCTGAAGTTCTTTTCTCCCATTTGAATCTGTCTTTGAAATTTGGGAACAGAGCAAAGATGCAAGTGCCATTGATTCGACTCCAATGCGGTATGCTTTGAAATTTATGCTCGATCATAGGGCAGATCCAGGACAGATGTGCTAATTATGGTACAGGAGTAAACAGCTACGAATGGGGTACGAGTCTGGATCTTTGGTGTGAAATCTTTGGCTGAGCAAAGGCAGGCAAAATTGGCAAAAGCTCTGCTGCTGCAAAGTATGCAGCTGCTACTGCCACAGATGGCTTCTCAATTCAAGAAGAGAAGCCATACGCTGAAGTGCGCAACCTCGAAATCTATCGGGACTCATGTGTTGACGGTGCATGCAGCTATGGATGGGCACACATCCCTCAAATCCATCAAAGGACCTCCAGACCGGCCGAACACTGCTAGACCTCGTACAAGACAACCAGGCTCTCATGTCCAAGGAGATCAGCGAGAAATATGAGAACAAGCTGCCATTCCTCTTCAAGGTCCTGTCCATCAACAAGGCCCTCAGCATCCAGGCACATCCGAATAAGAAGCTCGCTGAGCAGTTACACAAGAAGGATCCTAAGAACTACCCAGATGACAACCACAAACCTGAGATGACCATTGCCATCACTGACTTCGAAGGACTTTGCGGCTTCCGTCCTCTTGATGAGATATCACACTTCCTTTCAACGGTTCCAGCTCTTCGTCAGCTGATCGGCGATGACGAGGCGAAGAACTTCGAGTCCACCGTCAAGGGGTCAGATGAATCCGCGAACAAGAAGGCACTCCAATGTGCCTTCCGCAAGCTCATGTCCTCGACGAAAGAGGGTCTCGAGTCCGCTACGAAGTCCCTTCTCGAACAGGCATCCAGTGAAAAGGACACCTTCGCTGGCTCAGGCGGTCCTACGAACACCGGTGCGGAACTCTCCGAACTCGTGACACGACTGAACGGCCAGTTTCCCAACGACATTGGTCTGTTCGTCCTCTTCTTCCTAAATTATGTCACCCTCTCCCCAGGCGAGGCGATGTTCCTCCGTGCCGACGACATCCACGCCTACATCTCTGGCGACATTATCGAGTGCATGGCCAGCAGCGACAACGTAGTGCGTGCGGGCTTCACGCCCAAATTCAAGGACGTGGACACTTTGACTGAGATGCTCACGTACAATTACGCGCCTATCGAGGAGCAGAAGATGGATGCCGTCGATTATCCATACGCAACGCTGAATGCGAAGGCATACTCCAAGGCTGGCGAGGCAAGGTTGTACGACCCGCCAATTGAGGAGTTCGCTGTTGTGAGGAGCGTGTTGAGTGGAGATGGCGCCAAGGCGACTTTCGACCCAATTCCAGGTCCGAGCATCGTCATCTGCACAGAGGGCACGGGAAAGATCTCTGTCGGTCCAAAAAGTGAGGAGGTCAAGGTGAGCATCGGCTGCAGCAGCGCATGATCCTGATGTACAGACGCTAACATATGTCGCTCAGCCTGGCTACGTCTTCTTCGTTGGCGCAACCGCTCAGATGGTCATCGAGGCTGATTCGGACGACAAGTTCGTTACCTTCAAAGCCTTCTGCGAGTTGGACAGCACGAGTGGCAAGCTATAAATGACTGTGCTTTTTCTTGGTAGTATTGACATCCCGAAGACAGGACGAGAGTGAAGCGGCTCTCCTTTGAAGAGAACGATGGGGTCATCGAGATCGTCTATGAAAAGATTGAAGGTACAAAGCTGTCCGCATTGCCAAATGGTCGCCATCATGGTTAGAAAACGGAGGTAGACGAGGCATGAGCTAGCGGTGGGAAGGATCAAAAGACCTGCTTTTCAAGCATTACAAAGAAGTAGTATACTCGCAGCATGAAATGAATCAACAGCCACACAATTAATGACAAGAAAGACGCCCCACTCATCCAGCCCCTCGCTGTGCTCCAAACGCAGTCGTACATACACATCTAATAGCGAGCCCAAGGCTTGCTCTGCCTTGCAGAAATATGAAAATGGGTATCTGGCCGAAGACCATGATCGTGGATCTTCGTGTTTGTACGATGGCCCGTATGTCCGCTCTCCGCCACGCTCCTGATCTTTGAGCCTTTACCGACACTCAGAGATAACCGTTTATGTGCTCCCAATGTTCAACATAGATTGCGTGGCCCTGACCTCTCTGGCTTGTGCTCTCTCGCTGATCTGCACTACGAGATCAGCAAAGATTACAACAAAGCCCAGCTCAGAAAGGGATCATTGATGTGCTCATTTCGCAGGCACCTTCACGTTGTTGCCCAACCATGCCTGGCGAATCGTATTAGCAATTTGCCGCCTTTTCGGCTTCTCATAGCGCTTACCAAGCCCTCAAAGATGCCCTCGCCAGTCGTAGCGCAGCTTGGCTCAACCTTCCAGATGTGGTCCCTCGCAATCTCGTCCAACTTTAGCCTCCTGCTCAACTCATCCGGCTTCATAGCGCCCGGCAAATCCTGCTTATTCGCAAACACCAGCAACAGCGCATCTTTCATCTCACGATCCTGAATGATTCGTGCCAGCTCCGTCTTGGCCTCCTCAAGTCTGTCGCGGTCGCTGCTGTCAATGACAAAGACCAGGCCCTGTGTGCCAGAGAAGTAGTGCCGCCATAGCGGGCGGATCTTGTCCTGTCCGCCGACGTCCCAGACGTTGAATTTGGTGTTCTTGTAGGTGACGGTTTCGACGTTGAAGCCGACGGTGGGGATGGTGGTTACGTCTTGCTCGAGCTTGAGGTTGTACAGGATGGCTGTTGTGTGAGGAACGAGATGCTGTGGTTAGCCCTTGTACTTGTGCCTGACTAAGGTTGAGGGGAGGAGTAGTTGTCTAGTAGTGGAGGAGGGCAAGCGCATGAATTGGAGAGTACATACTTGTCTTGCCAGCAGCGTCCAAGCCCAGCATCAGCAGGCGCATTTCCTTGGACCCAAAGATCTTGTCCAGGATCTTCGATATGCCTCCTCCCATGGTGTCTAATGTGTTTGAGCCGCGGGCTCAGCGAACCGGGTACGTGAGACTCGAGTGTTGTATGTAGTCGCACTGCTCGGTGGAGCAGGGATGTCAATTGGGGAGATCCTGCGACCAGCCGTCGGTGCAATCGAGGAGCACGTGTGCAGAATATCGCCGGTGGGACAGGAAAAAAGTGCGGTTCGAAAGAAGAGACGGACGGGAGAAGCGTGGGATGGGATGGCCTGGGTTAATGGGAGATTGGACGCGAGATCTGGGTTCAAGCGCGCGGATTGGTCGAGATACGCGTCTGTGGATTCGGGCAGCGGAGGCGGTCCTTTTCTGGGGCAGCGACCCTTCTTTAAGTCTGGCAAGCACAGGTCGAGACTGGCGAGGCGGGCAAGGCGATGTGTTTGCTCGTCAATGACTTGCTCAAGAAAGGAGATGATGAAGTAGTCTCAATTTTAATTCTTTTGCCTTCGGGCGCATCTTCTCCCTACTCCTACTTCTTGCGACTGCTGCTGGTAAAGGGGAAAGGAGTACCCTCCGCAAGCACCACCACACCACCACAACGCGCACCGTTGCAATCTCCGTTCCTGAACGTCGATACCTGCATACAAATCATCATCTGCAAGAGATCTGAGGCATGGGTTGCTGAGAACGCAGCCTGCAGAAATTCTTCTAGAAGATTGGAACTGGATGCATGTAATTTCTTGAATGCTTGTTCGCGCGTCGCCGATCCACAATTGCTATTCTCGGGCCCCGCAACGATCACTTGGGGGTCGCGACTCAAGTCATGAGGACGTCTCGCATATCTCGGGAAACGACAAAGGTCGTCAGTGCGCTTGCGGCCTCGCCTCGCCGTTCTACGCGCATTACGTCCTCTGCCTTCCAGGAGTTCCTCAGTGGCGAGGCGAACATCAAGAGCGAGGATCGATCTTCTGCTGACGAGCAGAGCAGCGATGGCAAAGCAAACACGCGCAAGCGAAAGCGAAGCGCCGATGCAACGCCAAAGAAGCTCACGATGTTTGAGTACGAGCATAAAGTCGAGGAGAATCTCAATGCGACGCCCAAGAAGACAAAGACTCGCCGTCAGCCAGCGAAGCGGGTGAAGAAGGAGGATGGTGAAGTCGAGATAGCGCCACCCACCAACTGGGAGCAAGTCTACAACCTCACAAAGGCTATGCGCTCACCTGGTGGCATCGCATATCCTGCCGTCGTCGATACTATGGGATGTGAACGACTCGCAGATCGAACGACAAGCCCACGCGACCAGCGATTTCAGACACTGATGGCGCTCATGCTCAGCTCGCAGACAAAGGACACAGTCACCGCAGCAGCGATCAAGGGCCTGCGAGAGAATCTCCCAGGTGGTCTCTGTCTCGAGTCCATCCTCGAAGTTGACCCCGTGCGCCTCGATCAATTAATAGGCAAAGTCGGCTTCCACAACAACAAGACGCGCTACATCAAGCAGGCAGCAATCGACATTCGCGACAAATTTGGCGGCGAGATACCAGACACGATCGAAGGTCTCACAAGTCTTTCTGGTGTGGGCCCAAAGATGGGATATCTCACGTTGAGTGCGGCATGGGGCAAGACTGAGGGCATTGGTGTGGATGTGCATGTTCATCGCATCACGAATCTTTGGGGTTGGCACAAGACGAAGAACCCAGAAGAGACAAGGATGATGCTCGAGAGCTGGCTACCCAAAGAGAAGTGGCATGAGATCAATTGGCTGCTGGTTGGATTCGGCCAGACGATCTGTGCACCAGTGGGAAGGAAGTGCGGGGACTGTGTGCTGGCAGAAGAGGGTCTATGTCCAGGTAGTTTGGTGAAGAGGCAGACTATCAAGAAGATGAAGGAGGAGGCGCAGGTGAAAGAGGAAGAAGGCGAGGTACAGATCAAGCGCGAGGTTGAGGTCGAGGAGAAGGACAACACGATTGGCGACATCGAAGACATAGGCATGATCAAGCGACAGCGGCCAAGGTGACAGTATGCCCCTATGTGAGGTATGATGTTTGAGCTTGATCGAAATGGTCGGCCGCTACTCAATGAGAACGACTGTACGACAAGCCGTAGTCTTCAACAGTCACATGACACTCACGTGACCTCTCCTAGCTTCAACTCCGCCATCCGTCTCCTTGGGTCTTCGCTTTTGCCAGCGACTTCTTCGAACTGACTACGACAACAGATCACATCACACCTAGACAATCATCCTCTTTGAAGGAGACGAAAGCGTCAGTGTTCGCAGCTGATCGGAAGCCGTCAGATCTGATCCAAAGCTTCTCCCCACGACCTCCCCGCTTTCTCCTCGATGTTTTCGCCTCGACATGCGATAGATCCTACAAAGGGCTAACAAAGTAGGAAGCTTCCAGGCCTGTTGATGTTCGCTCTGTCGCTGTCAGGTCTTGTCGTCTTTGTTGTCTCGACTACAATACTAAGCTGTCCCAAGTACAATATTAAGCCATATCTGGTGTAACGATCGTGCACTCTCCTGACCCAAACAGGCGATCTTAGTATTATACCTCCTCATAATGCCTCCACAGGCGACAAAGGTTCTGTCCATTGCGTCCAGCGAGATCTTACAACTCCTCGGCTCTGACGATGCGCTTCTTTCAACCACCAAACACCATTTAATCGCGTCGCTGGACGGCACCTCGATTCGCTTCTCTTCTTCACCAAACGATCATTCAAGAAACTTCAAGTCAAAATTCGCATCTTCAAACGCACCGAGTCTTTTCAAGACCCAGCAACATCATCAGCAATGGCCGCCCAGCAGAACAACAACGAGCGTCCTCAGGAGCTTGTCAACGAGAAGGCCTCGTCCGGTCGACCAATCGACGTGTGGTGCACCGTCATGTAAATTAACCCTCACCACTATCTGATTGAGGTTCGTGCTTCCCTCCTTCGACCCAAGGTGTCCTCCGAGCTCAGGACTGACAAGCCACGCGAACAGGATGCGCATATAACCTTCACTTCTTGCATGTCCGTCGTGCGCGAGCATGGCGTGACAAACATATTCTTGTAATCTTCTCTCGAGCCGTCTCCACCACCCGATAATCAGACAAGCAAGTGTGAGCCTTCTGAACCGCGGCAGAAGGTCTCTCTGGTGGATGACTTGGCTGCTTTGTACATACTCTTCTCGCTTTCGATGGCTTCTTAGATAGAAGGATACCCTAGATCGGATACTTTTCGCGGGTGGATCTCTGGTTCGAGGAGTTCCGTGTGCCTGGCTCTCTGCGAAGGGAGCTGGAAAAGGTAGAATGGAGAATCTTTCACTTTTCAACTCCTTCTCAGCTTCCTTGAAATCTTTTCTTTTCATGTCTCATTCGTGCGTCTCGTGCCTCCATTGGGTGCCATGACAATGATTGCACCCCATTTGCTGTTCGTCGATGTCCATGGACTGACCTCGCTTTCGGTCCAGAAGTCTTCACTCATCAACCCAGTTCTGATTCGCGGGAATCGCAGCAGCTTTTGTACAAGCACGTTGTCTGGACATGTCCGTCCGAGGTAGATGCAAATACTTCTGCACTCCAGCGATGCTCGCTTGGACAAGTACCATTGGCTTTTCAGCACAGTCGCATACCACCATGCGAGCAGGACTAAAGCCGCTGGATCCTTGTCCCAGAGAAGCTGCTTGTATCGCGAGTCCATCATCGCGGAAAACGACATGAACTTGAGTCTATTTAGACCGGTGAAAGGTAGCTCGATGAGCGGTAACAGTGTGCGCACAGCTTTCTGGTAAGGATGATTTTCGAGTGTCGAATTTTCGTCCATGCCGCAGAGCTCGACAAAATCAGGAGGCACACCCTCGATGCCAGATTGGATGACTGGATCAAGTTTCGTCATCATGAAGTTATGATCTGGAGTATTGACGAGCTCATTGAATATGCGGCCTGGCGCGAATGGTTGCGAGAGGTACCAAAGCAGTCGAAGTCCATCGTGAACTCGGAGCCAGCTCAATGCTTCCCCTGTCGTTCCATCCTTCAGTGGCCAGACATCCTCAGGTGATTGACCGTCCACTGTGCCTGACGCAAGTGAGCCCAAGAACACAGCTGTACACCACAGCATGTCGTGTTCGACACCTGAGTTCGATCCATCTTGCAATGCGAGCTGACGATTGAAGAGCGAAGCCGCGCGACCAGTATGATAAAATTCGAGCGCCTTGCGTTGAGCGTCCCCAGCCTCGTCTTTGAAAAGGTACTGGTCATGCTTGGTCGTAAGGGCAAGAATGGAGTGCAAGAGATATGGAAATTTTGCGACGGATTTGATGCACTCCTTCTGGTAGATGCTCGCTGTAGCTGGAGAGCCAATTGTCAATACTGTACGGCCCTGCCATCGCTTGAGCTTCTCCAAATCCTGCAGCTGGAGTTGCAGGGGCTCTCCGTACCCAGTAGGATAATTTGCAAGCAAGGACGTATTGATCATGTCCAGCAGAGCGCCATTGAGTGAGACCGGATCGAGAATCGGCAACCGTTCCGCTTTCCGAGTGTAAGGTCCTTCGAGAACTGCTTGTCTGGCATCATAGTTACATGACACCATAAATCGGTCGCAGTTCTTGCAAGCAGGTCGTGTCTCATCGCACTGGAAATTACGTCAGCTCGTGAGTCCAGGACGAGAGGGCAGATCCGAGCATGACCAACTTTCACTCGTCTCAGCTTGCAATTCCTGCACCCATTTCGAGATTTCTTATGGGCGCGTCGTTTCCTGGCCGTGCCTAGATCCTCGTCCTGTGCCATGCTCGTTGTTCCGCCGCCCTTCGGATGATGCGAGCAAGTCCTTAGATGCCACTATCTCGCATCAGAATCGACACTAATGCTTTTACTTTGATCGACCATCGGTCGCATTCGCCAGAAGCCGGTACATTCAAATGCAGGAACAGCACGAAGCTGAAGTGCTTTGGTGACGTCCATGACGGTCGTATCCATTAAAGCCGTCGATACGAAGTTATGCCCGAGCTTAGGAGTCAACTCCGTCACATCATTCCTCTGAGCCGCAAGTGAGCCTCATGATTCAGAGACTGCTCGAGGAGAGCCTTCATCATTATCCATTTGTGGTATCTTCATCTCTGCTGTGTTCGAGGTCAGGCACGTCGACAGTTTTTGCTCATCGTTCAGCAGCGCGTTGGCAGTTTGTTTCAGCGAGCCGCCTGCGGCCTCCCTTGCAAATGAAACTTCAAAACAGCACGTTTACACAACAGCAGGCAGAGCACAACATTGAGGAGCGAAGCGCACGCAAGCAAGCATCAGGCCTCACGATGCTGTTCTCAACGAGCTCACAACCGATCGCACAAAAGTTCTGAACATGGAAGAAGAACTTCGCTCTCGGTCCGAAGTAGATTCGCACCCTCAAACATCCAGAACGCCACCAGATCCTCGCGTCCTTTAATGAGATGACAGCGACCCCGCAAAATGCTCCTTGGCCTCTTGGACTTTGGATCTCCTGCACACACTCACAATAAATGTCTTCAGCAATAATGCACTGAATAAGCAAGAGCTTGGAGCACTGAATACCAGAGAATGAACTCTGGGAGTGATAAGGTCATGGAGTGCTGATTCTAGCGTAGCACAAAAGCCTCGCATCCGCCAGGAAGATGATTCTCGACCTCCGGCCCAGGCTGAAACAACACCAAATCTGACTGGCTTTTCCCTAGCGAGGCTCAAAATAGGACGAACTTATGTCGGAAACATATTTTCCCTGCCAAAATCGCCTTGGCTTGCGGGATAGCGACTATTTCTCTTGGACCAGGACCGCAGGAGGCGCTCCGACGCTGTCTGAGAATGACCAAAGTGTGCACCTTGTGGAGATGGCGGCTGGCACTGTGTCATTGTGCTTCCTGCAATGCTGCCTCCTTTGTGAGGGGGGGGCTTCACGACGCGCAAAAGTCTTATATAGCGTTTGTTGTTTCTTTGTTCCTCATCTCTGCAAAAATTTACAGGCGCTTTCTGCATCTTTCGCTCTTTTCTGCTTCCTCAGTTCTAGGCCACGGTGCCATTACTTTCGTTCAAATCCAGCATCCGTGATAGCTGGTCTTCATTCATTGATCAAATCCAAACACTCATTTTGTCCAAATTCACAAGCATCAAGTCAAGAATTTGCTCAACACCATGCACACTAAGATCACCCTTGCGGCTGTGGCAGCATCTCTGTTAGCCCCTGCCTCGGCCTTCATCCGCTTTGGCTGTGCCAACAACCTCGTCGAAGAGCGTGCTGACCCCATTGTCGAGCCTGGCGTGGTGTCCAAGCATGCACACAAGATTGCTGGAGGGAATGGCTTCGGCTTCGAGATGACCTACGAGCAAGCCCGCAACGCGAAGTGCTCATCATGCCCTATCAAGCAGGACATGTCCAACTACTGGACGCCAAAGCTTTACTACCAAGCTCAGGATGGCACTTTCCAGAGTGTGTCCACTGTTGGCGACAACGAGCAGGACCAGAATGGTGGCATGACCGTCTACTACCTGCAGCGTGGTCCTGCTGCCAAGGACGGCACCATGAAAGCCTTCCCACCAAACTTCCGAATGTTCGCTGGTGACGCCTCGAAGCGCAACTCCAGCGGTGGTTTCGAGGCCGAGGCTGTGTCGTATGCATGCCTGGGCGCGAACAAGCCAGAGACCAACGAGCTCCCCAACTACAACTGCCCAGGTGGCCTTCGAGCCCAGATCTTCTTCCCATCGTGCTGGGATGGCGTGAACATGGACAGCCCAGACCACAAGAGCCACATGTCATATCCAGCCAGCGGTGCGTACAACAATGGTCCTTGCCCAGCATCGCATCCAGTCCAGATGGTCAGCTTGTTCTACGAGATCCTCTACGACACCAACAAGTTCGCGAATATGTGGTACGGCAACCAGCAGCCATTCGTCTTCGCCAATGGTGATGCCAACGGCGGTGGTTTCCACGGCGACTTCGTGAACGGATGGGACGTCCCAACTCTGCAGACCATCATCGATACCTGTAAGGATGACAGCAAGTTTGGCAGCCTCGAGGCTTGCCCAATCGTCCAGCAATTTTCCAACGCCGAGCAGAACAACTGCAGACTTCCACCACACATCGATGAGCAGGTCGCTGGCAAGATGGCAGCACTACCAGGCTGCAACCCAGTCTCTCGCGGTCCCGAGCCAGCTGATCCAAACCCAGTCTGCGATGGCTATGTTCCACCTACCATCGGCCAAGGCGCAACTTACTACACCGATTTGACTGCATCAAAGGGCTGGGGTTACGTTGGCTGCGCATCGGACGGCAATCCACGTACGCTCAAGGATAAGACATCTGTCTACATGGCCGGCTTCGGCGATGACTTGACGGTCGAGAAATGCGCCGACTGGTGCACTGGCTACAAGTACTTTGGTGTCGAGTACTCCACGCAATGCTTCTGCGGTAACGATGTTGCTGCGGATCGCATGCCACAGGAGGGTATCCTTGGCAACTGCAACATGAAGTGCAAGGGAGACGAAGGCGAGTACTGCGGTGGACCGAACGCTCTCAGCTTGTACCAGAAGTGTGCAGCTGGAGGCAGCTGCGTCAATGCAGGCTTCGGTGGCCACAACGTGACTCTGCCTGCATAGGCTCTTCAAGCTTCTGCTTGCACGCGCTTGCTCTGTGAGCAATGCGCCTTCAATTCATGTATCATGTATTCACTAGACACGATTTAGCGGCGCTCGAGTTCCAAAAACACTTCGAGAGTCCAAATGAAATGTGCCATGGCGGTTTCGAGACCATTAAATTCAAGTCAATCCAACGTGCTACTTGTTACACGCATTAACGCCAGACAAGACCAATGCTCACAATTCCCGTATCTACTCATGGTTTGCTGCCCATATCCGTTTCCACCTTGGAGATCTATCTCGTCCAGTGTCACATATCGTCCCATACTATTGCACAAGATGCCTGCGCATCACGATTGTCCAGTACCAATATATCCGTCTCGCGTAGGAGTTTTGTCGTGCTTGCTACGCGATTTGCGATGCTGCGCGTCTAGCAGGTAGCGCCACCCGTTCGCGAGTTCATCAGAAGGGCGACGATAAGACCGTAGAGACCTGGATCCATTAGAATCGCACGAAAGGATTTGCCAAGCACAGTATACATACCCAACACCTCAGCGAAAATGAGAATCAGAATCATGCCGACGAACAGTCTTGGTTGTTGAGCAGTACCACGCACACCAGCATCGCCAACGATACCGATGGCGAAGCCTGCAGCAAGACCAGCGAGACCGACGGCGAGACCGGCGCCAAGCTGGATGAAGCCAGTGAACAGAGGCGTTTGCTGGCTCAGATCGTTCGAGATCAGTACAGACACGACGAGACCGTAGATACCAATGATACCAGCCATAATGACTGGAATGATATCTGATGCATATGTTAGCGATCTCGAGTCCGAAGCGCCTGAAACGGAGGCGACGCACTCTTGACGATGAGGTCAGGTCGGAGAACACCCATGGCTGCGATACCGACACCAGACTTGGCGGTGCCGTAGGCGGCGCCGAAGCAGGTGAAGACAATGGCTGAGGTGCAGCCCATTGCACCAAAGAAGGGCTGTGCCACTGTTAGCTTCTGCTGCCTTCGAGTCCTGCATGCTTCAATCGCGTCCACGCAGGCGAATATGCGGTCATAGCGGTCGCGATTATGCATTCCGGAGCTGTATCGAGGTCACTTACGGCGTAGACGGGGCTGCAGAAAGTGTTTGTTAGCTCATACTGCTCAGATAACAGGGTGTCCACGCAAGCTTATGATGCGAAAGGAGATCGCAGCCAGCGGTGGCGGGAACGTACCAAAGATCGGAGGCCATCGCGAATTCTGTTTGCAGAGAAATTAGGTGTTGGACTCGAGCGTCGTGCGATGGAAGACGGCGTTGATGGTTGATGGCAACGTGGTTTGTGGTGGTGGTAGGGACGGATCTCTCAATGACGACCGATCGAAGTTGGAGCTTGTCTGACGCACGGATCATCAATGCACGTGACTTGATCCATTATCTCGCAACTCCAAATCTCAGCTACTCAATGCATTTCTAAACACATGTTTAAACCAGTAGAAATTGCTCAAAGAAGAAGTCGAGTCATGCCTCTTGAGGTTAGAAGCAGCTTGTGTCTTAATCTTGTCGACAGTCCTATCTGCGCTCTCTATATCTTGATCGGATTGTTCCATGAGAAGAACTGCTGCGGATCCCATGATCTTTTGAGTGCTCTTAATCTTTCGAGCTTCCTTTCGCCGTACAATGCTTCCTGGGGCTCATCTCCTTGAGCATAAGATACATACACCTTCTGTTTGCCAAAGCCGTTTGTATCCTGAAAGCGATCTCGAGCACGCTTACCGAATTGATCAACCACATCACCTAACTCAGGGTCCTCCGTACCACCTATGAGGAGAACATGGCACATGACATCTCTGTGCGGGAAGGCTGTCTCATCATCAGGCACTTCGGAGATGAACTTGGTTGGCCAGTCTTCGATTAGCATCGTTGTTCCGCGGGTGGCAGGATACTCTTCCCAGAGCTTCGTCAGCTCGGAGAAGTACCACTCAAAAGTGGGCACGTCGAACTTCTTGATGTGACCGGAGTATGCGTTCTTGATTCCTCCGTAGACTCCAACCATCTTGTCAACACCGAACGCCCACTTGTAATGCACTTCGTCCCACGTGCAATCGTAGACATTCTGCACCATAGGCCCAAGGTCCAAGAAAGGTTGTCCATACTCCTCGCCTTTCTTCCGGTCACCATGATACAGCAGACAGACCAAATGGACAGGACCTCCTGCTTCTGGGTTCCACATAGCACCAGTCGCGAGCGCCAATTCAGGATCCTGATCGACTTCCCACCGTTTAAGCAGCTTGATGATGTCGATGCTCTTCTCGTATGGGAATATCATGTCCGCCACCAGCGTGTGTCCATCATTGAGCAGGTCGTGTATCTTGTAAGTAGCAGATGTGACGATGCCAAAGTTGAAGCCTGCGCCGCGCATTCCCCAGAACAGCTCAGTGTTTTCGTCCTTATTGGCTGTCACGACCTCGCCAGCGGCGGTGACCAGCTGCACCTCGAGGAGATTATCGCAATGAAGACCCCACACTCCTTGCCACCGGTTGAGGCCTCCACCAAGTGTTACGCCAACAATGCCGGCCGATGTGCATCCACCGATCGCTGTCCAGGTCAGCTACGAACATGGTATCGTGACTGTCGACTTACGTATCTGCTTGCCAACCTTCCACAGCGGTTCTATCACCTCACGATGGAGTACAGCGCCACCAATCTTCATCGTGTTCTTGTCCTTGTCGATATCAATATCTTTGAAGTTGTTGATGTCAATCTGCACAATGTCCTTCGCTTTGCCGTATTGGGCGCTGTAACCATGGCCCGATCCTACTGCCAGGAATGGCTCATTGTTCTTTGTCAAGAACTTGACCGTCTTTTGGACGTCTTCGACCGTGGCGGGCTTCACGGTAGCTTTCCACGTCGGGGCTTTCCATTCTGTCCATCGTGGTGCGCCAACGCCTTCTCGGGCGGCAAATGGCAACGAGAATTGAGCTTCCGGAGACAGTATGGGTTGCAACGCGTTGAGGATGTCCTGTCCGTCCATAATGTAGTCCAAAGAGGTAATATGAGAATTAATGAGACGTAAAATGGGATACGTGAACAGGAAGGTCCACTTTATATGTTCCTCAGCAGCGATGTGCCAGATGGCAGAAAGTAGCCCAACCACCTGGGTCATAAGCTACTTCCATATAGGACAACATTGCCCCATCTTTCGGTGACACCTACTCCAGGATGGCCAGACTGACTGGGTCGGACAATTCGATCAATGTAACCCAGATAGGCATGGCGTACGTAAGCACCGATGTGCATTGCTTCACCACGCAGGCTTAGCTGCTCGTCGATCAATGCTGACCTCCCGAACATTGCTCGATGTTCTCGGAGCATTTCGTGACTGGGTCAATGAGAGAGCGCTGAGCCTCAGATCTTAATCACGCTAGAACTCGGCGGCACCGTGAGTCCAGGTACGCTGAATGGAGAGCCTCAAATTGCTATGACCAACGCCGCGGGAACGGCAGCACGGAGGGCTCTACCATCACGGGGAGAGCACCAGGATGAGGTATCCTGCGAGTAATGCAGGGCGCTTATGCCAATCCTGCTACCGCGTATTTCTTACTCCAATGCTCTTTCGTGAGATGTTCGGAGGTTGTGACGCATGCGACTGGAGTGCGCTGAGAGGCTCAGGGGGCAGCGGGATGGCCGGAGATAACGCTACAAATAACCCAGGCGTAGATGTGTGGGAGTTCGTCTGCCTTGTATTGTCAATCTTGATAGACCAGCGAGCAAAGTCCCGGCTGTCGCTTATTGCGATAGTTAACGTAATTCACTACCGAGCGGACTATACCACCGAGCGGACCACAAAATCAGGTACACTAAATATAATCTTATATTATAGCTTAATAATATAATTAAATTAGCTATCTACTAATTTATTATATTAATCGGCAGTATAGTTATAGCTATAATAGATAAAATAGCTTAGTAGCCCTACGCGGCCTCCTCGAGGCGTACTTTTTAGTTAGAGTTACGTATACTCTACTATTATATTAGACTACCTAAGGTAATTATATTAGCTATAGTAATACTTATATATCTATAGTAACTAGAACTAGATCTCGGCTTATATAACTTCGTCTATACTACCTTTTACGCTTTTACCTCTTATTTATACCTTATAATCGCTTATTATCTATAGTAAGAAGAACTACGCTCTATATTACTATCTAATAGCCCTTAATAAGTTAACCTATAGCTTAATCTATCGGTATAGGTAGGCTATATAAGCGACGTTCGATAAGGCCCTTAATTAAGAATACTTATTACTCTAGTTAAGTAATATTACGTAGCGTTTCTAACTACTATTACTTAAGTAAAGTTAGTACTCTATCTAGTAGTATATATAGCCTAATTAAGAGCCCTATAAGGACTTAATCTAGATTAAATAGTACTAGACTACTTACGGCGAAGCCACTCTATATATTAGTAACTAAAAAAGCCTGATTTCGTGCTTATATAAAGTAAGATAGAAAGTCGGACTTATTAATATAATTAATACTAAGACGGCTAAGCTTAGAGACTTAAGA